>JANVCC010000030.1:4339443-4380473 GCA_025345505.1 Todiramphus chloris collaris | reverse complement strand
CACACACCCCCCCTCCCAGCTTGGCCACAAAAGGAGGAAACGCCGGTGGGTAAACAAAAGGGCCTGCCGGTACCGGCAGAAGCGGGGCCCGGCCGGCACCGGGGCTCTGCCGCCGCCACGGCGCCCGCGCGGCCGCTAGGTGGCGCTCGCCGCCGGGACACGGGGCCGGGATCGCCGCGGTTCGCGCCCCGGGAGCGGGGCCGGGCGCAGCTGCGGACCCCGCGCTGCCCGTTTTGGGGGGAAAAAACAACAGCCCCCGAAGATTATTTGGTTTTTTGTAATTCCCCTTCATGCACCGTTTCCGGCGGCTCGGCTTGAGCTCAGCCAGGTGGAGCGGAGCGCGGTCCGGGGAGGAGGAGGAGGAAGAAGAAGAGGAGGAGGAGGAGGAGGAAGGCGGCGGCACATGCTCCCGAGCCGGAGGGGTTCGTGGTGGGGCGAGGCGCTGGCCAGAACACGAGGCATGGAGGGGTCGAGCCCCACCTCACCACCCATCATGTGAGGGGACGGCTAAGCTACGCACAAGTATATTTTTCTTCTTTCAAGCAAGAATCTTTTAAACACATCCGTAGCCTTTTCTCTCTCCCCTCGGACAGCTTGGTAGGCGCTTCAAGAGGCCCAAATATTTCCACAGGGTCCCTTTTGCAATTGTTTATTTAAAATAAGTCGCTATATTAGTGGAGGCAGTAAGGAGTTAGTACTCAAGTCTGCTAGTAATTCCCACCAGGCTGTAAACTGATGCCTCTTTTAAGCCTTTAACTTCATGGTCGTCCCAGAAGTAAAAGTTCTCATAATGGAGACCCTATGGGCATCGTGCATTCCAGCACATCATTAAAGCAAAGCAAAGCAGCTCAGCCAAAGCCAGATGAAATAACTGCACTGTCCACTTTTAATGGGCTTCCTGTGGACAAACGCTGCAGAGGACAATGGTGAAAAATCGGACAAGTCGCTGGTGATTTTTTAAAATGCCGTCAATGTTCATATTAGGCTTAATATTATCCTTACGTTTATAGAGCATGCCACTTCATAACCGCATTTTTAAGTGGGGTTTAATGTTATATTTCTCAAGGTGACTAAACACAACATTAAGCATCCTGACTAACAGTGCGGTGAGTGTTTAAAACACTGGCCGAGTGTATCAAGCAGGGAGGGAGAAAGGAAAAGCAAAACAAAACAAACACACAGAAAACAACAGCCCTCCAACATATCCAAACATTCCATGACAGACCTGGGAAAAGACGAGCAGAAAAGGTGACACAATTTCTGCATTTTCGTTCCTCCCATTGTGTGTTGTGGATATCAACTTAAACAAAAAAAAAAACCAAAAACACACCAAAAAAACCAAAAGCAAAAACACAAGTGTTGCTGTTTATTTCAGGGGGATGAGACAGACTTCTCCTGAAGGAGCAGTGGTGGCTGTGGGCATTGCGGTGCTGCCGCAGTCCGCGTGCACCCGTGCCCTGTCCCGGCCACCCCTCCTGCCCTCACACGCTGCTGGGCTTGTTCCTCCCATCCAAAAAGCAGTTTTCAAGCGAGGGAGAGGAGGAGGAAATTAAAGGTAAAAAAATGTAAATAAAAAATTTCCCTTGGTCTGGAAATGGGCCCAACTGAAAGCATGTTAATCTCCACCTCAGTAATTTGGTTCTTCTGGAGAAGACAGAAGCCCTGCTGCTGTGCCCTGCACTTCATAAATCACGTCTTTATGTGGACAAGGTCAGGGCACCTAACAGCTCAGACATGGGCCTTTGCAGTGGCTCGGAGGGCTCCGGCATGTTTATTCTCTCGCACAGATCTCTGAGGAGCAGTCCAGCACGCTTCTAATTACTTTTGATTATTTTCATTTGCTCGGGTCAGGCTGGCTTTGCCGGCACTGCTGGAGGGTGGGTTTCCTCCTCCCGGCCTGGCTGTGGGATATGGGGATATCAGCAGCACCCCCCTCCCCAGGGCAGTACGGGGCTCCGGGGATCCCCAGGGCTCACCCTGATGGTGTGTGTGTGGGGGGGGTGTCCCTTTTCGGCAGCTGCAGGGTGCATAGCCCGAAACCTCCAGCTGTGGTGGAGGGAAACCTCCAGCCAGGCTGTCCCCCCCTTTTGCCAGGCAGTGAGGGCCATTTACCAGCCCGCAATGAGGAGTGTGCAGAAAAGACACACACCCCCTGCCGAAAATACCGACTGCCTTCGGGGAAAGAAAATAAACTACCCTGTATCCTTGCAAAAAAATTAGAGTGGTGCATGTGCAGGCGATAAAAAAGTTGAAGGACCTCTGTGACTCCTGTGGGGAAGGGGCTGTGCTCGGAGAACCACAGAACATACGCAACCTCCTGCCGTGCACAGAAGCAGCACATATTTAGATCCACTCTCTTCCTATTGCTACATGACCTCCCTCCCAGCACAGCACTTTATTGCTGGGATGAATAAATATGTACAGCAAACATACGGAGCTGATGCACGACATGCACGTGCAAGTGGTGCACGTGCAAGGGGGGTGCACCAGCACTGGTAGGGCCCAGGTGTGTGTGAAGCCACCCCCATGCACCCAAGGGTGCTGCTGCCCGCTTGTACCCCCTCTTATGGTCTGGAACAGCTGTGATGCTGCTACTGGCACAAGCCAAACCCAGGTACTGAGTAGAAAAACTCCACTTTTACTCTCCTCTTAAAACCCATGCTCTAAATCAGCATGTTCCTTCTTACCCCAGTCTGAGCTTGGTAGCCCAATCCCACTGTCTCAACTCCCCTTATCCTGATGTGAGCGAGGTCTCAGGGGACCCATTGCCCTTGTGTCCTGCCCAGCTCTTATGCATGCAAACCAGCAGGGGTGCCAAGCACCAGGGTGGGCACTGCTGTGTCTGGGCACCCACCAGTGCCAGCAGCTCTGTCACTCCCACTGGTGAGGGTGTCTCTGCAGATGTGGGTACCATCATTGATTAGGGGAAACCTTCCCAGCAGGAAAAGTTGTGCTTCCAGGGTTTGAGCTTGAATCTAAAAGGATCTTGGGTGTTGCTTCATACGCGGAAAAGGGAAATCACAGCAGATTTACCTTCTCCATCAATAAGGAAGATATAAACATGGGTCAGTGACTAGTATCCAGCTGTCTGGGTGAATTTACCCCTACACTGGGAAAGAAGGCTTGGAAATCCTGTAGAAACTGCCCTTCCTCATGGCAGGAAGAAATATATTATAACATCTTATTGCACAGCCAACCCCAAAACATCATGCCAGGGGATGCCATGCTACTTGTCCACCCCCCTGCTCCTTGCACAAGCAGCAGAAAGAGAGTTCCACCAGGAGAAATCTCCTTGTTTTCCTCCTTCAAATCTTTCCCCAAGTTTCCCTGCCAAGGCGCGTGCTCTGGCGCTGGATGCTAAGGACTGTTGCTGTTTTCCTACACAGTGTTCATTACTTCCATTACAGAAGAGTCTGGAAGCCTCCAAATCCATCCCAGGCCCTTCTCACACTCAGGGTTACTGCACCCAAAGGTCAAGACAGTCCCCACCGGGTAAGTTTGGCACAAGTGCGTGCTAAGATAAAAGTTGGAGGAGAAACCTGCTTTAGCCAGCTCATTTTAACACCTACTAGAGACAGGGCAATTTAAGGCAGTGGCTGATTGATGTGGGTGTTGGCCTCCTGTCCACCCAGAAGCTGTGTGCTTTCCTGTGCTTCACCTTTCTCATGTTTTGAAAGCAAGCCAAAATTCTAGAGAATCTGGGAAACTCCATTGGTGATGCCCTTTTTCGGCATGTGTTGGGCAACCTGGAGGGCTCTTTTCTCTCTTAACCACATAAATACCTAGAGCATGGCACTCCAAAACCTACCAACATGGCCAAAAAAAGTCTGATTAAGGTTTTATTTTTTATCACACTCTCATTCATTCTCACTGAAATACAACTGAATGAATCTATTCCAGATTTGTGCCCACTTCTGCTTCTCACAATTTTCTCATCCAGAGATTGAGCAGAAGGACCCTGCAGAGAGGGGCTGTATGTGGGGTGGCCAGAGGCTCCTGCCTGATGTAGCTGCTGCTTCTCTGCCTGGAAAAACAACTTTTTTGAAGAAGCTGCTTTAAAAATGGAAGAACTCTAATAAAACACTCCCTGAGAAGACACGGTACTTAAGAGGTAGAAAGCACAGTAGAAGGATTTTGCAGACTTCATTTGTATAAGAATTCAACAGGGATCCATTAACTCTTTACTTCTTCCAAATTTTTAATTTTCAAGCTTTCTTATTTGCCAATTAGCCTAAGGGCACACTTTGGAAGACCCTTTCCAGCCCCAGAGCCCCTACGTGGCACTGGAAAGAGCCACAGGAAGGGTGTGTGGCAACAAGCTCAGGGGCACCATTTGGGTGTTGGCACTATCCAGAATCTGACAATAGAATCTGCAAACCAAAAGGATGGAAAAGAAAATACCAAAGCAGGGAAAATACCAGGCCAAAAGGGATTGGAAGGGTTAAGCAACAGAACTTTACGCTAAAAGAATTAATGTAATTCACAACAGGTAATTCTATTTTAATAATAAATTTTAGGAGTGACTGGCTATTTTCAAAGCATTCCTATTGTAGCCAGAGTTTTAACTAGGCATACAAGAGTGGACATAAACACCTGCAGACTTTATAAGAGTAAGAAGCAATTTATCACCCAATAAAAAGTCAAACACTCATTTTAAAATTTTCAGGTTTGCATTTGCTATTTGAAATGTACATGTGTGGATGGTTCTAGTGGAGGTTCAGAAGAGGTGGATACGCATCCTACACGCAGAAACACACGTGCAGGCAGCCACCATAACCAGCTCCCACAGCAGGGAAGAAAAACCTGCCTGAAAGCATCGGTGTTAACAGTTTCATCCCACCTATGTTTCGTATTATACCCATTGCGATCATCGACCAGAGTTGTCTAAAACCTTAACTAAACGGGTGTTAAGTCAGCTGACGTATAAAATTACTGCAATTCGATTTTCAGATAAACCACAAAACTTGATGAACTAACATTGTTCCAGCTGAATTAACTCATCATCCCTGGGAAGAGAAGGCTGCAGAGGAAAGCGAGGGCTCTAATAGCAACGATTAATCCACTTCCTATTGCGAGGTGCTTGCCTATGAGAGGAGAACTTAAAGGCAGGCTAAAGATCCCCGCTGCCTCAGAAACATTACTGCCCTGGCAAGCCCTGACAGCAGTGTCTGATATTATTTGCCTGTGGGTAGGAGAGGGGAGAATTCTTTGTTACAGGATTGTTATGAAATTATAAATAGGTTAAAATCCTCATCAAAGTTTGGGTCATTCTCAGTAGATAAATCCATGAAGTGAAATTCAGGACTGCTAATTTATTCAGCCAGTGGAGGAACATGCAAAGTCGATCCTTATCCTGTGCTCAGGCAATCTCCCTGGGATTAAGACATTAAGTATTTGGACTGTAGGTGCCATGTGAGTGGGTCAGGTTCCCCATCATCGGAGGACAGAGCTACTTGTGTGCACCCATCTTGGGTGTGCAAACCCGGGGCCTGACCAGTAAATGCTTAACTAGCCCTGTGCGTGCAGAGCAGCCCGCCTGGGCGTGCATTTGGAGTGCTGCTCCACATAAATTAGTCACAGATGGGTAAAGGTGCCTGATTAATTTTGAAAAAAATCATACTCTGAGAGCTACCTGGTTTGAGCTAAAGAGATTTTGCACAACAAGGAGGTTTTTACTCACTGGGAAAATCTCTAGGGTAGAGGAGGGCAGAATATATTCGGTACAGGTGTCAAAATAAACCTGTCCCATAACCCATTGATCACAATGGGTTATTAATGAAATAGCTGTGAACATCAGTGTATCCTTGTGGCACATTTCTTTCATAAATGAGCTGAACATTTTCCAATTTCAAAAAAGTGCTGCAACCTATAAACTCAGAAATTAAGGGCTTTTCCCCCTAAGACTCAGATCCCTTAGGGCACTTGTGTTCTCGCATGCATCCCTTATTTGCTGAAGAGATTTCAAACTTGGTAATTTAAGACCATACTGATAAAAAAAAGTGGGGAAAAAAAGCAGTTGGGCATGTGTGCATGTGAAGGAGGAGGGAGGCAAGTGGTACAGCTTCAGGCATTTTTTTTTTCCTGTGGCTTTTTTATCCACAAGTCATGCTGCAGATTTTGTGTGAGAGTCATCGAGAAAACATTCCCAAGATACAATATATAAGATGCATATCAATCCATAAACTGAGTTTTGCAGATGCAAAATGACCTGCAGAACTTGAAGGAGGATGGAGACTATTTTGTAACCATTTTTCCATGTAACTTATTCAAGCCTAAGATGTTCAGGTAAATTTGCCACTAGCAGAGTTATGCGTATTAATATTATTAGTATTACAGCAGCACCTAGAGGCCCCAGTTGAAACTGGGAGCCTTTGTGGGTAGAAAAGTAATGAACACGAGTCTCTGCCCTGAAAAGGTTACAGTTGGCATGGACGGGATAAAAATTGTGCTGGATTATAATTTTGTTTTGACAGATGGAATATGGAGACTTGTTCATGGAGAAAATTGGTTGTGGGCTGGGAAGGAACCTCATGCAATATTTTCCCATAACTTTCATTCACCAAGAAGCTGCTTTTTACTCCTTTCCCTTGACTGCAATGAACAGAAACTCATATCTGCCTGCTGGTCTTCACAGCTTCTCATGGATAAATGGGGGGAGTCTGCTTGGTCTCTGCCAGTTAAAACAGCTCTGCATGCTTTAATATGGCTCATCTGTAGCAGAATTGTATTTTATCACTTTCTTTTTTAGCTAGGAAAATATTTTAGCTTTGGAAATGAACAGTTGATGCTTTGGACGAGATCTTTAAACATAAGCACGTTATACTAATTGGTACCATAAATGAGAGCTCCTCCTGTAGCAGTTTTGGGGAGGATACATAAAACTCTGCTTTCAACTTTTGCAGGAGAAATGTGAAATGGAGTTCATGATGTCAAGTCTTGTTGCTAGGAGTCACCTAGCAATCATGCAAACGCAGAACATAAGATGGATCATGATCCCCACCAGGCAGAGCCAGGGAGAGACTGCCCCAACCATGACACCGGTCGCTGCTAAACCTCACTGAATGACTGCAAAAATCAGCAGGATGTAGGCATGTGCTCAAGAGAGGTTATGATTATTTGGGGTCCATAGAAGCAAAAAGAGACAATGTGTTAAGCCTAGGTATCTTTCTACCAGGAAGGATTTCAAAGACTTTATGACCTGTATTGCTGAGAATGCAGTATAATAAATATATTATTTAATTTCTTAATGATGTTTCATATATATTCTAAGAACATATATAACAAAATAATATTTTTTAATAAAAACTCTTTCCTGTGCATCCTTTACGTCAGATCCTCACATGGAGTGAAGCAGGAGATTCACTGAGGTTAAGGGAGATATCATAAGACCTAGCAGCTGAGGAAGGTGATCATCTCTGTTGGCTTTTCAAGGAGTTATCATGAGATCAAAGCCTAGGAAGGTGGTCACATAATCACCAGGGAAGCACCAGCAGCTCAAAATGCTGTATACAGCACCAACATAAGACAGCTGGCTACGCTGGACCTAAACTGATAGCCAAAATACCAATCAAGCCCAGACAGAGGGCAATTTCCACCTGAAATATCTGTGTAGCCCCAGATTTGGACAGCACACTCAGCCCAGAGCTGGCCTAGGGCTGTAAATGGAGGAACTGCTCCATCTCCAGATGAAGGCCAGTCTTAGATACATCCACTGCCTTCAGCTCCAGGGCCAGGTGGCTGGGGCATGGTGCTGGCACTTGGCATACTGGAGCACATCAGGGCTGCAGCCCTGGACAAGGTCTGGATCCAACCAAAGCACGGTGCCTCTGGGAACCTCCAGAAATCACAGAATATGCCACATATGTGTACTTCATGTCATTTTAATGTAATATTTGTGACCCCTCCAGAAATAAACTGAAGATAGAAGCTCTCCTGCCAGGCTAGGAAGCTCAAACCAGTCATGTATTGCACCAAAGGAATGTGTTGGCTTGGGCAATAAAGCATGAATATATGTCACAATGTGAATGACCACAGTTTTCCCTAGTGCTTGTGGTGTGTTCAATAATGCTATAAAGATGAAAGTGGGAGTTGAAAGTCTCATTAGCACTTCATAATTACTTAATTCTTACTTAATTTTCTAAGTTTATTCATTAATTTTGTCTCAAACAGAAAATAGTAGTTTTAGATGGAGGTTGTTGTGGACCAGGAAATACTTCCACAGAAAGTAGAAACTGAATTGGCTTGAATGGTTCATAAAATGTGAGGGTTTCATTCCAAAATATCATTTATATGCCCAGAAATATACTCAGCAAATCTAATCCAGCAAAGGAAAATGAACATTATCAATCCATGAGTAAAGATGGAAAGTAATTCCACAGCAGTTTCAGACTATGCTTGCCCATGTTTGACAAGTAACCGATCCAAAGCCTTTTTACACATCGATTAGATTTGTATTTACCCTGAGTTTAGCAGGGAAAATGTGGGGACAAAGAACACTGTGATAATCCTGAAGAAAGCAATAATTATGAGAGCTACTCTCCACATAGCAGTTCCTTCCTCTGTTAAGACATCTACTGACTGGAAAGAGGGAGGAAGGGCAATGACATGCAAAGACTGACTAGAAAGCCCCAAACTCAAGTGAATCCTTGTTACTTTTGCTACAGTACAGCTCCAACAGTTTAAGGAGTACGAAAAGAATAAGGTATTAAATTATATATAATAATAAATGATAATATAATAATGATAAATGATATATATGAATGGGACATAACAAACACTTTGTGGTCCTGATCTCTAACCAGCCACACGAAGGGTTTGTTGACCACGGATGATGTTGTTCCAGGTGATTCACTGCAACTCCTGTCAGTAGCCAAGTGTCCAGCAGACACATCTGAAGTGCAGTGACCCTGGCTCACGTAAGTGAGGCCAGTAGTAAAAACAAATGGAAGTTAAAATGAGAGGTGTATATTTTTAGAAAAATTTGTAGTGTTGAGACTCCAGCTTTGGATGGCTCAAGAGTATTTTCTAAGCCAAAAATCTGTTCTTCAGTTTTGGTTCGTTGATTAAATAGACTTGTTGCCGAGAACTTCAAGCAGGAAAGAATTTAAAAGAGACTTCAACTAAGATATTATCAGCTTCAGCTGCAGCACCGAACAACTAAAACGTAATAGCTCTTCAGGTCTCAAGTTATTTCTACTGACTGCCGTATAATCAGCATGTTAAATCTGGGCACCTCTTCAGGCACAGTTATTTGTGTGATATATACAGATCAATACCTATTGATTTTATAATTTTGATTCATCTCCATGCAGTGATTCAGTTTCACATCTTCTAATTTATCAAGCTCTTCTCTGCACTTTTGCTTCCAAGCTTCCCAGCACTTCCAGGCCACTGGAGAAGGGTCCTACCGCAACCACCACCTTTGGCCTCTGCACACAATTTCAGTGGGCACATGCTTGGTCATGTCCTGAGGAGTTTTGTGTGCAAAGAGCTGTCAGGGCTGTTAATACACGAGAATAAAGTTTACAAACCTCCTTTGCTAATGCCATGACCCCACTGTGCCTGCTGGATCTGGAGCCACCCCCCAGCTTTCCAAGAAGGCTTTGCCACCCCAGGGGACAGAGTGCAGATGATGCAGACAGGTATTTCTCACCCAGTGGCCATGCCTTCAGACTTCCCTCTGTGATAGGTTATGAAGACCTAGAGTGGACAAAATTTTGCACTGAATAATAAAGTGTTCTTTTTACACCTGGAGATTTTTGGGGCCCGTGCTGGCACCTGAAGACCTCCCCTGCACACAGCAGCAGAATGAGCAGAGTAGCTGGCACGAAACGCCTGATGGTGACTGATTAACAGTGACCTGCTTGACATACTAGAGGAAACCACTGCCATTGCCACTGCTGGCAAGCGCCTCCGGGAAATCCTGCTAACTTCACTGGATATATGAAAATGATAGTAGATGAGAGAGCCTTAGTGAAGCAGCCGTGCCCACTGAGCTCACACCAGTTTGCACCAGAATAAATTGTGACTGGATGCACTACAGATGCCCCAAATAGATTAAATCATAGAATCATAGAAGGGTTTTGGTTGGGAGGGACCTTTCAAGGTCATCTAGACCAACCCCCCCGCAGTGAGCAGGGACATCTGCAACTAAAGCAGGTTTCTCAAAGCCCCAGACAACCTCACCTGGAACGGTTCAAGGGATGGGGCATCAAACACCTCTCTGGGCAACCTGAGCACAACCCTCAGTGTCAAAAATGTCTTCCTTATGTCTAGTCTAAATCTCCCCTCTTTTAGTTCAAAACCATCACCCTTTGTCCTGTTACAACAGACCCTGTTAAAACATCTGTCCCCATCTTTCTCTCAGGCTCCATTTAAGTACCAAAAGGTCACGTAAGATCTCCCCGGAGTCTTCATTTCTCCAGGCTGAACAAACCCAACTCTGGCTCCCAGAAGAGGGGTTCCAGATCTTGGATCATTTCTGTGGCCTCCTCTGGCCCTGCTCCAACAGGTCCACGTCTTCTTTGTGCTGAGGACCCCAGAACTGGACACAGTGCTCCAGATGGGATCTCACCTAACTCATGATTTAGCAATTCAATTCTGCCTAAAGCTCCATCTAGCTGGGGCAGACCTGGTCTCTGCCACCGTGCCCGCTGCCGACACGCTGACAGCCCCTACGCAGCACCGCTGTGCCCCGCGGGAACAGGATGTGGAGCAAAAGTGGTTAAAAGCCATCAGCCGAAATTCATGTGATGAATGAATTTAAGGCAAACAGGAAGGCTTCTTTATGTTGAAAATGCCCAACAAAAAGAACTGAACTCTGTTCCAATGCAACAATTTGAAAACATTTTTGCAGAAGGTGCCGAAGGGAGCTAAGATGTACTGCAGCCGTGAAATGGAAGTTATTAGGGTGAATGCCTTCAGGAAGGAAAACAAAAAGGGTTGACGAAGACAAAACAACGTTTCAGGGGGGCTCACTCACAACAGCAAGATAGAAAGCGTGGGCTAATTACAAAATAATACCTATCGCCATGCAAAAATAAATGACTTCATAAACAGCTTTAGATATCATGTTAAAAGCACCTTTAGGAACAGAAAGATGCTATGCTAAAAACAAGAGATCTAAGGAGCTGTTATTACACATCCATTACACTTTCTGAGCTGTCTCATTTACTTTTTGAAGTTCTGTACACATGATACAGCAAGGCAAAACATTTTATGTACCGTAAGAAATTTGAAACAATGTTTAATGTTCAGAAGATAAAGTTAACAAAACTACACTTCAGTGGCTTTTTTATTTCTCTACTTTATGACCTTTCAAGAACTTAAAGGAAACAAGAAGGAAGGCTAAGTGACCATACGCTCCTGCTTGCTTTTTTCTATGTTGCTGATCAGAGCCCAAGGCAGAAATCATAATAAAAAAAATGTCTCCTTTTTAATGTCTAAATAGGAGCTGTTGAAACACTGATGGCACAACGTGTTTTGGGATGAAAAGCATTTCTTCCTCTTGCAGTTATCAACAGTCATATGCTACATGATTTCCTGATTTTTCGCCATGAAATTTCAGAAACCCATCACTCATTCACAACTGTTTCTCTGCTTTTTCTGAAACCGAAACCAGCTACAACTATGACTCCCAAGAACTATTTCTACAAGCATCAAGAAATTAAGACTTTTTCTCTGTTCCTCCTAAATAATCTTGGTCGCACCACTACAGACCTCTCAATGACATCAACAGCAATAATTACTGAATGTATTGGGCAGGGACCCTCTGCAAGCTTCCATCCTGGAGGATGCCAAAATGCTCATGGTGCTATAGGTGGCATTAATGCTATAGAACACAGGCACACAAATTCCACTTTCCAACCTGAATACCCACTTCAAATTCAAACAGGAGCTGTGCGTCGATTCGTGGTGGGAAGAGAAAAAAAGCATTGTATGAAGAGTTGCTCATTTCCCTTGGAAAGGAGAAAGCAGCTACGAAAAAGAGTGAGCGTGATGGGAGATTGATGCGAATTGGAGAGCATGGTGTAGTTCACTGATATATTGGCCTAATGAAGAAAAAATTGACATCTGAGTGGCACAAGTGACATGGAAGCCAGCATCTTGCCAAATCTCTATTAGATGGAAGCAGGTGCTTAGTTTAAACTGTCACGTTGCTACTGTAAAAATCTTTCACAGTTGTATATCTATGCTACTGAGGAACAGAGCATTTGGTAGGAAGTAAACAATTATTTCTGCTGATTTCAGAAGGTAAATGCAAGAGAAAGAGCAAGAATGTAAGCAATGTTTTATAAAATGTATTTCACAAAATATCTCGAATGAGTAATCATTGAACTTTGAAAAATCCTAGTATGTTCTGTAGCTGTAAGAACTATATTCGTATATGGTTCGAACATCTCTTAATGTGTTTTTATGATTTGTTTTATGAGTTTTTGTGATTTGTTTATGAGTTGCTGTCAATAATCAGAGGGGTTTTTTTCATTTAAAATAGAAGTTTCAGTGGGATGTCTTCTATTGTGATCCTGCAGATTTAATATACCTGTAATTCAGAGGTAAGTCTAAGCAAATCTGAAGGCATTTCATATGATAAGAGTGTCTACCTGCAATCCAGGTTCATGTGATCAAATTAATTCCTGGTATACCTTCACTGAACAATTCAGTGCTTTTTTATTTGGGATGAATTTGCACTTGGATGGATTTGTTCCTGGCATAATTTTCAATGTCAGAATAAAAATCAGATACAGTTATTTAAAGTGAGACTCCTTGACTACAGTAAAATGTATGGGGTAAATAGATAGGTAAGTGGCTGGGGGGTAGCCTGGTGGTGATTTGAAGGGTTATTGTCCATGGAGGATAGATCTATAGCATGTTCTTAGTTAATATTATGGCTTGTTACATCATGGAAAACTGTACAAGAAGTTGGGAGGTGCTTATAGCAGGGCAGCAGGACACAGCTCCACTCTCCTGTGTTTAAAGCAAAGAGTGTCTTGACAAAAGAAGCAACAAACAGAGAAAAAAACCTGCTTCATTCATGACCCTCAGTGATCTTCCACTCATTTCACTGAAAGAAATACTCTAAATACTTTCAGCATTAAACTCTGCCAGGAGCTCATATCCTTCATGACTGACCAGGCAAAGAGCAGGGGATGGAGCAGGGACCCAGTGAAGTGCGGAGTGCCACCACCAGCTGGGAACGCGTTGGACGCTTCACATAGTTGGTTATTGTATTAACATTTCAGGTGAGCATGGGGTTAATATCTGAGCCTTTCAGAGAAGATCTTTAATGACACACCAGCCCTCTGAAGTATCTCACGTCTGAAAGAACACCTCCATACATGTAAGAGTTACTCAGGTTCAACACCAACCAAGAGAAAGTGTCATCTCCTGAATCACAAGGGATGCTTCCAGTAACATCAATATTTTCCTGGGAGGTCCCCCAGCCAAAACCTGCTGTGTCCCAGACCTGCTTGGAAGATCTTCCAGGACTGCAGCACAAGGTGGTATGGCTGGAGACCAAGTCAAGGCATTATTTTATTTTGTTTTGGTTAGCAGAGTTGATGTTTGGTCAAAGGCTCCTAGCTGTGAAATGATGAGGAGCTGCCAATTTCTAAGCTAAATGTTGTACATTCATATCCTGCTACCACTAACTCCATTATGATTAGTCAGGAGTGAACTTAGAAGGTTCAGAAATAAGGTTTGGATAAACATCCCCAAATTTTGGATGCTTATCTGAGCCTGACCCAAACCCCCTGAGTATGCAGAATTGAGCTGGAAATCTGGCAAGAATGTTAATTTCCACACTTTTCATTTCTCTCTTGAAGGCTATATGTGCAGTTTAAGAAATTTCCTTTAATTGGAATTAGCATAATACATTATTTCCCTGTGGTGAGAACAGCTTTTCTGTAGTTACTCTGCCTGTTTGGATTTTGTCCAAGGAAGTACAAAAGGGGATGAAAGTGAACACAAAAATCCAAACTAAAAAAGTGAGCCAAACTCTTTAAACCTCGCAAATGAGTAGATTCTGCTTAGGACTCCCCTCAAATTAAAACAACTCGGTCCAATCCTAAAACAATGCCCTTTGCTTTTAATGGTGCCTCTGTACAAACGCTGGCTGTGCCTCTTTCATGTACATTTGGTAATAATTAATGCTTTGGGGCAGTTTGTGTCCCTTATTTGCAGGGGTATAGCACTGCTTCAGATAGCATCTTATTTAATTTCATTAATTATATACACTTTCAAAAACGCTGTGCCAAGATTCATCAAATCTTTGGGGAGCTCGGAGTTATAATCAGCGGATATTTGACTCTCCAAAATTTAAGGGTTATGAGGCGCCGTCTCTATTCATATACTAAATTCTGTGATATTTGCTGTGAAAATGAAGCATTTAAACAACCATTGGAGCCTTGAGATGAGAGGAACTTTACAGCCAGGATACACATTGGAGGCTCAACCTCCACTGAAAAGACCCAGCCTATCCAGGTGTAAATCCACCTGCTAGACCTGACCTTGCTGCAGACCTTGGCTTCAGCTGGGGTGAAGACTATAAAGTGAAAACCTCGCAACTACCCAAAGTGATATTCTTTTCAAACTACCCTCTTTGCAAATCGGCTGCTGATACGAGGTGCATTCGGAAGGATGTAAGTGACCTTCTCAAAGCCCTTCCAGATGCGGGGCTCTGAGGAGGTGGCAGCAGCATCCCTCTGCTCACCCTTCCTCCTGTCACTCTTCTCAAGAGCTCCAATCTCATGGGTAGGGGCCTAAGTACAGCGGCACTTTGTGTGTGCCTGTGGAGGTGTGAGCACAGCACACGTATCTGTCCGCACACGTCCCTGAACGTATGCTCACATTTAATAACGAGTCAAATAAACAAAAATGAGCACTGACAGAAATGCCTGTTATCCAATGCTCCCAGGGAAGCAAAGCCAGGCCAAGTGCTATTCCATAAACAGTACACTTGGTCCTCAAAAATAATCCCTTTTGAGCTCAAACCCAGAACATCGCACCTACACCGCCAGCGTGGGCACCGAAATGGAAAACCAGACAGGAGTTTCCCAGCTCCCTACTCCTTATCAAGGGGAGATCTGGGCAAGCTGCCGGGCAGTGGTAGAGGGCTGTGTTGCTCCTCCCTGCCAGCCAGGACGGGGCCGTCCTGCCTGCCGCTTGGGAAAGGAGAAAATGTCATCCAGCCCAAACACAAAGGGTAAGATGGTATCTTGCTGCTGGTGTGCTGAAGTCATATATTAGGAAAAATATATTTAGCTGTTTCTGGGCAGAGTCCCCAGGAGACTGCAGAGCTAGTCTGATACCAACATCACCTTGTTTGCCTGCCCCCAGGCACCCTGTGAGACCCTCACAGCCATGTCCCAAAGAGGCTCAGAGTGAAACTTGGCCCCTGTGCAAGGATGAACCCCCAGGAGCACTGCCAGATGGGGGGCTGATGTTGTTCGCACAGCTGGGGATGTGCCAAATGCAAACGTGTTCATCCAGCCCCTCTCTTCAAATCACTACAGGTTTGGAGAACAACAGCCACAACAAGACCCTCTGCTACCCCCTGGGCCCCCCCCAGACAAGCAGCCACCAATGCAGGGCAGCCATTGATGGGACAGGGGATTGTTGTCGGAGCTACAGGGGACAGCAGAGACCCCTAAGCCCCCACAGCACCAGATCACCACACCAGTATATATGGTACTTGGTTAATCAGCTGAGCTACTTAAGCCTGATTATGCCCAGTTATTTTGTGTAAAAGGAAAGGCTACATCAAGGGGGAGGGCAGGAGTGGGAAGGGGCAGACCCCACTGTGAGCATCTGGGGCTCACTCCCAGGAGTACTCCCTGGTCCTACTTCCACCGTGTTCCCTGGGACCTTCTACCAGTCTGCTTCATTCTCCCTCAGTTTTCATTTCTGTATTGTCATATATTGGGAGAGTAGAGTTTTGCTGGCTTCTTATTTAGAAAATAATTTCCAAAAATAAAGAACTCTAACAGTAGTTTAAACATTAGAGTCAAATCTGCTTCTCTGAAGCCTCCCAGATACATGAGTAGGACTGGGTTCGCTGTTGGCTGATGTCAGAGGAGCAACGCTGATGTAAACACAGCATGGTCTTGGTCATCAGCACCATGTGGGGCTGGCATCCTATTCTCTAGGAGTCTGGTTTTAGAAACATAAACTGCCATAATTATATTTTTCTTTGAAAGGTTTGGATGGAAACATTTTTTTCAGAGTACCACTCAAAAGAAAACCAGCCAATTAATTGAAAATTGTGCTTTTCTGGGTACTTTGTGTTTTGATGTGTAGTGGAAGACAAGGCCATGAAGCATAAGTCCATATTCAGGGCTCAGCTGAGCACACCTTTTTGCTGGGAGACCCATTGGCTATGCATTGGAGGACTTGGTTCCTTGATCTCAGTAGGTCTTCTTTCATTGCTTCAGGAAAAGGAATTATATGACATGCATTTTTTCTCCCTGTGTCACAGTAACAAGCCCATTAATAGATGTTGGGATATATCTGGTGATTCTCTGGAAGTAAAGGAGGTATCTCTAGCACACTGAAGATGCCAGAGTTTGACTGAAAATAACAACCAGGATCATACAGGCAGAGAGATCCACTGTAAAGTCACCAGAAACAAATGCTCAAAGTGCAGGGCAGAGGCATAAAATATTCACACAGTGAAATCGTCACCCCATTGAGGGCAACAGAAAAACCCTCTTTGCCTTTAGACAGTGAGAGGGAAACAACTCAAGTGTTTGTTTGGCAGAGAAGGAACATTACCTGGTGTACAGCCCACACTGCTTTGTGGTAAACATGTTATAAAACAGATATTTGCACAGCACTCACATTGCTTACAGGGGGAAAATTACAGGGCAATGTAGGTTTTTTTGATATGCCACAGAAGAGCACAGGCTGGAGGATAGTGGACTTCTGCTCTCATGAATTCTGGTGTCTCTTCTGCTGTTTCTTCTCTCATGCTACCATAACTTTACAGCTGAACTCATCAGTTGGCATTAGCCAGCGTCGCCCTCTTCAATAGCACCATAAAACAAACAACCCAGAAGAGTTTGTCACCGCAGCCATGTACTTTATAAGGCACAAGTCTGAATAAATATGTAACTGTTTACACCCTTTTGAAAGCGCTGGAACAGGAACGTACTGAACCAAAAGCACTGATTTATATCTAAAGCACCACTGACTCCAAAGTAAGAGTGAAAACATAGATTAGATGGATAGTGGGTGCTACCAAGAGTTATTGCTCTGTCATTTTACACCTCAGAGTGCTGTGTGAGGTGGGCGAGACCAGCGAGCAAGACAAGATAGAAAACAGTCCCCTTGAATGCATGGTCTGGAAACAAAGGAAAGGCACAGATCATCCTACCTGGTTGAAAATACTGTTTAAATTCATAATTTCTGGTATAAATCAAGATTGGGGGGGGGGAGGTGGGGGGTGCGTATCTTTCAGAGGCATCTCTCTCTATTGCTAGAATCATAGAATTAGAATAGTAGGTAGGGGTTGGAAGGGTCGTCTGGAGACCATCGAGTCCAATCCCCCTGCCAGAGCAGGATCACGCAGGGCAGGCCACATGGAACCTCTCCAGAAATAGCCCAGGGAGCACTAGCTCTGCATGCAGAGCCTGCATGGCTATGGGGGACTGTCCGGTTACTTTCAATGCATGAATGAAATCAGGTGATAAAAACAAAGCTATGCATCCACACTGACCACAGGGAAATGTCAGCAAATGGTTTGAGATCCTATCTTCTGGATTTCTGCTGCACAGGCCAGGAAAGCAAAGAGAATTACTTCTGGGCAGCCCTCTCGGACCCAGCAAACCGAGTGTTAATAAACAAGCAAATGAGCAGGCTGTCCACGTACTTTTTGTTCATCTACAGAAGTAACAGTATCAGTAGGTACACTGTGATTTACTTTGTGAAATTCATGTGACAAACAATAATTAGGCATAGCACTATGTATGGTTTATATAGGTTTTTAATGAGGGTTTATATCTCATTTCCCAATGCCAAGCACCAAACTGAAGCACCTACAGCTTTAAAGGACTTTGATTCTATTCTTAATGTTGAAATACTAAAAAAAGAGGTAGTTTCAGTAGGGAATTATTACGGTCAGGTTGCGTGAGAATCACTCTGATGTAGTCTAAATGATGTGTTAAATGATGATTTCCAACACAGCCTGTAGCAGAGATTTTGTTTGGAATGACATTTGTTGTGGCACCAGTGGCCACTACGAAGATGAATTTATATATACACTTAGAGCACCTGCCTGTAGAGGTGTTGCAGATAAGTTCTGCATGAGCAGATGACAACAGAAATTTTGCAAGCAGTCACAAACCGAATTTATGCTCTGAAATAGCAATGAAAAGGTTGTCTGCAGCACTTTCTCCACTGCTTTTATGAAAAGTATGCAGCCAAACTGTCGGCTGTTATTATTAAATATTACATGGTGATTTCTTCAGCAAATAACTATCCTTTAGCAAACCAGCCCACATTGCTGTGGTTGCTTGCAACCAGTTTAACTTTCAGTCACGCAGGTTTTGCAGAGCTGCTTCTCTTTGCTATGTGATTGTGAACGGTGACATTTATAAATGAATATAATGTTTGAAATTGTATTCAGACCTGTTTAAGCACCACCATCTACACAAACAAAGCCCTGATACTCAACGATTAGCAGAATACTGATAGAAAGATAACCTACTGAAGGCTGAGTAAGGAGCAGTGATGGATTTGCCCACTATTCTTTCAGCTCTGTTAAAGGAATCCTTCCCAGTGAAGTCACTTCTTTACCCTGCAAACACTGCGCTCTGGTTTTACAGCTGTGTGTTTTTATATAAACACGATAAGCATGTCTTTGTCAGTCCTGGAGACTGATTCTGCCTCCCCTGAGGACAGCAGTCACAGTTGGAGCTCCTCTCCTGGGGATCCCTCTGTCTCTTTGCCACCAAGTCTCAGGATTGGACCCTTTGTGGTGGGGGTTTATTCTTCTCTGGGCTGCTGTATGGTGCATATGAACCTCTTATGCTCCCAAGTGAGAGATGGATTCCCTGTTTGCACTGCATTTCTTCCTTACTTTGTAGACTCACCACCCTCTGGGAATGACCTGGGACCTGCGTGGGCTCTTTGAGAGGTCGGGTCAGGAGGAGAAGGGTGAACACTCCTGGCCTCTCTACGGGATCAGCTTGCTGCTTATATCAAGCCCTGGGAAGCCAGCTCAGGAAGCTAATTTGTCAGGAAACAATTGACTTTTTTAAGGTTTGTTTCTGAGAGTTCCTCTGCCCGAGTCAGCTTCTCATGTGGTGGAGCAAGTGCCTGTGCAAGGGTGAGCTGTGGCCGGGGAGCAGGAGGGGAACACAGCAGCACCTTGCCTTATGGACCCACCCACACACACGTCTCATGTGGCCGTACCGTACAGCTGCAGGGCCCACTGCCTTCTTGCCCAACTCCAAACACCTTTCTAAGCCTTCTCGTATGAGTTTGGGCCCTTGTGGTTCCAAGTCTTACTTGGCTTGGTGCAAACTGCCTTTGCAGGTGAGGGAGAGAAAAGGCCATCTCCCAATGGGTATGGTCTTGGCATTGCTTCCTAATTAGATCAGACTTCAGCCAAAACAGTAGCTTCAGGACACCAGCAGGATGCTTTCCACCAAACCCTTCACCAGGTTCTAAAACCTGAGAAGATGCACTAAGTGGGAAGAGAACACTTTGCTTTTACGCTTAGACAGCTCTCTTAAAATGTGAACAGTGGCTGCCATTCCATGCTGATTCCAGTGGGTTTTGCACAGTGAAAGGAGCTTCCACCAGTGCACAACATCAAAGCAATTCCACAAACAACACCCAGTGGTGGCCTTTATGCTAAAACCAGTTGTGTCTGAAGAGCCTGCTGGGTTTATCCGATACACAAGCTAAAGAGCAAGCAAGTCTAACTTCCCAAGTGCTTTCTTTGCTTTCAGATCCTTTTTTTTTTTTTCTTTAGTGTTTTTCCATTGTCTGGCATTTGCAATATACCCACAGAGGTAGAAAGGCATATATTTACCTCTCTTTCCTATCAAAGCTACTTTAAGCTTAATGCGCAGTGCTGTTTCCATTAGGAATTTTTTTTCTACAAGCCATTTAGAAGGCCTTTACAAGCCGTGGTATGCCAAGACCTCTCCAGTTTCCAATTTACTGCAACAAAGCGTAGCTGTTACGGAGAAGAGAGGAGCTTGACTGTCCCACCCAAACTCCAGCTGAAGGATACAGCCACCAGACAGAAAAGCTGCACAGAGAGAGAGGCAAAGCCTGGGAGGAGGTGGAGGCAGCAGTCTGCAAAGAGATCAAAATTGAAAATGTTTTCCACACCACTCCAGAGGTTGTCTTGCTGGGACAGAAAGAGAGCCTGGCTTCTACTGATGTGTGTTGTGAGCTAATGATAATTTCCTCAAACCCTTTGGATCAGATTGGTGTCAGAATGATCAGGTAGACTCATTATGCCCTAAACACGTCTGAAAAATAATGATGTAAACCTCTTCAAACTTTGGTACAATTTCTTTCTTAGCTTGGTACCACTCTCACAGCTGCTTGTCCCCATAAACTGACATACAAATGACCTTCTAGTGTAGCACTAGTTTGGAAAGTTTTGGTGCCATCTTTGCAGCAAGAAATCATCATCTAACGGCCTCAACAGGGGCTGGAAGCCAGGATTTGCTGCCATTTACTCTTGGCCTGATGTGGTTCCTCGTCCTGTGAGCATCCCACTCTGCCAAACAGAGGCAGCACCAAGAACACAGTTGCTTTTTGGGAGAGTGGAGAGGATTGGGGGACTCAGTCTGGCTAGTTCTTTGAAAAGGAAAGAATTAGTATCACTTTAAAAGAACCTAAACTAAAATAATGCCACACAGGGAGAATGAAAGAGGAGTAGGAGGTGGGAGGTTGTTAGGAACAGCAGGAGAAAGGCCAAGAAGGGCCTATGAAGAGAGCAAACAGGGCTTCCCTGGGGCCGGGACAGGCTTGGGCCACTCCTGGCTGCACTCAATGGCTTCACAAACACCCCGGCACAATACATGAGTGTAATAGAAACCTCGGCTCCTTGAGATTAGCGATGGCTGGGAAATAACGTTATCGCTCCCCATGACACTTCAGGAGCCCTTCAGGAAAAGTCCCCAAAATTCCCACAGGCTTTAAATGAGGGTGAGATTTTCCTCTGGTATCCGTCCTCCTTTCCTAGGAGATATTACATCCTAGACACATCACATCCTCTTAGTCCTTGCCCAACCATAGAAGAGCTCAATCTTTTGCCCAGTAGTTTCACTCTCTATGGAAACACTTCTTTTTCTCTGCCTCTTGCTCTCTCCTCTGATGAAATCAGGGCATTTGGGATTTTCCTGCTGGGTCAAAACCCAATCGCCTTCATCACAGGGAGTCAGTTTGACTACCCATCACCATGGCAGACGGTAACTGTTAGTACCACCCAGTTTCATTAGTTATCAAGGGCCAAAGCTGTGCTTCGAACATTCATCAATCTGTAGGAAAAAAATACGCCTCAAATTAAAACTCTCAGCAAACTCCAACACCTTAGGGCTTTTTCCTTTTACAAGTGACATTTTCCTCCACTGAAAACAGAACTACTTGTGCAGGTGGTTTTTAAACACAAACAGCTGCTCCATGGAAGTGCTGTTGGGGAAAATAATTCAAAAAAAAAAAAAAAAGCCAAAGACAAAGCCATGGGTGTGGAGCAAGAATCTATACTGCCCCAATTCCCAGGCAAAAATAGAAAGGGGAAGAGAAACCTCAGATATAAACAGTAAGTGGAATTTCCATTGCATGGGTCCCAATAAACACAGTGGCTTTAGGGGAAGAAAAATGGGATCAAGGGACCAGAGCAAGCCAGTTGGTATTGCGCGGGAAAGGGAAAGCGTGGCTGAGGGGTACGGCTCGTAAAAAGCCGCTTCATCTTTCAGTGTCAGAACAATACCCGGGTGTATGTTAAACTGTGTTATCAGTGAGGGAAGCAGAGCAAGGCTGGGATAAACAGAACTAGATAGCCAGGGGTTTGTGGTCACAATTTACTCCTGCCTTTCCAGATAGTTCCTCCTTTCTCTTTGTTTTGGTTCAATCTGTCCATCTTTTAAAAGGCTCTACAGGAACTAACTGTTTTTAGCATTGCCATAATCATTTTAGTTACCAATACAACAGTATCTGGCTATACAGTATTAAAAAAAAAAAGCCCGAGTAGTTGTACTGCAGCCAGATTGTGAACTACCCAAGATCACCGATGAATATTGCCCCTCATTCCTTATTCCACCGCTTTGCCCTGTGACATCTCTGAATCTGTCCATCACCTCTCTCTTCTGTGCATCACCTCAAGAAAAAACTGCCATCTTCACTTGCAGGGCACTTTGAGTTTTAGCACATAATGTGTGCCATCATTGTGTAGAAACACAAAGGCAACTGTCCTTTCCAGACCACAGAGGTAGCTCTGGAAATTCTTCATTTTCTCCACCCCGTCCCTCTGGACAGAGGAGGCTCTCCCTGCAGACACACTCAAAGCTATTTCGCCAGGGTCCTCCCAACACTCTTTCAAGTTCCTCTTTGAATTCACAAGGATTAATCTCATGGCATGCTACAGCTGCTGGCAAAATGACAAGTCTTGGTTTCCTCCTCTCTTACATGCATCCATTAATGCTCTCTTTGACTCTAAGGTCCTAAAGCAAGAACCATCTCTGTGCCCTTTATTCTGCTGTCTTAGTGGTGAAGCCCCTAAATAATTTAGAATAAAGACTGAAAAAAACAATTCATTAACCTTTTGCACACACAGGAGGGTTATGATCTCAGCTAATAAGAGCAGGCCCAGTGTCACCTGCCTATCTGAGCAAATGTAATGTTATTGTAGTAAGAACCCCAGAGTATTACCCATTACTTTTCCTGGTGCCGACAGTGTATAAAATACTTTGTGTACAGACATGAAGATGGAGCCTCCACCTTGGGAACTGCATTCCAAGAAAATGATATGAGCACAGAAGAGGTGCAATGAAAGCCAATCTGATGCTGGTGAAGGCACACATGTAACTAGTTAGTTCCACTGTTATGTTTCCCCACTCTCTATACTCCCATTGTGTTAACGCTCTTTGGAGGCAAGGACTTTACAACAGGATAAGCTCTTGTGTCAAACCAAATCAGATCAGTAGTATCCCAGCCTGGGAAGGACCAAGTGCCAGATAGCCCTGGAAGGTGTACAATCCTTGTAGCAGACAAATCAACAGCAAAACCTTAAACATTCAGGAACACAGAATAATCAATTGCAATATTAACGTGCTGGTAAAATGATTAAAGTTTGGCATTACACATATTTTCAAATGTACTGACACTTCATTCTCATAAAGGCCAGCTCAGTTATGTTTGATTTGTATTCATATCCTATAATGTGAATATATTTGCTCAAAATTGCTTAGTAGTAAATCACCATCACAGAAATAAGCTTGTATTTATTTTTAGTATTCATGAATTGCATGGCATTGGACCACCATATATTTAACACCTCTGAAGAAATCCAACCGTAACTTTTGAAAGCAACACCTTTATATATCATTATGGACATTGTTTCCTTAACAGTTAATCACACACTCTCTAATCATGTGACTTTTACCTTAAGAGAGAAAAATGAATGACTCTTTAGCTTGAAATGAAAAGCCCTCTACTTGACCTTTCAATGTCAAAAACCACATTGGGCTGGGTCCTGAGGGTGCTGAGCCACATGCTGAGGACCCTTGGCTTCCACCAAAGCCGACAGAAGTTGAAGGAATTCTACAACTTGCTGGATCAAGCCTGTAATCACTAAAAGCTCTCTCTAGAGTGATATAAATATGGACAGTCACTTCACAGATTTAGTCCAACACTAGGGTTACTTTAAAACCAAAGCTGTCGGAGAAAATGTTGGATCTATGATATGACTTTGAACCCAGGTCACTAAAATCTTTCCCAACGCAGCATCTTCTTTGGGATTCTTAAGAAAGCTAAACCTGCAAAGACAAATATTATGGCAACAAAAATAAATGCGTGAGTTTTTAACCTTTTCAGGGAAAGTAATTCCTTTATTGGCTGCAGCTAAAACTTCCTACCTTTCTTTCCCTTTTTGTTGTATCTGTGAGTAATTTCTTCAGTCACATTGTTTATAAGAAGTGAAGTTATTCATAATCATGCCTTAAGAGTATGTACACAAACTGGACATCCTAATAGAGCACTATGTATTAAATTCCTGATTGTTTGACATAAATTCTCTCTCTTTCTTTTACTCAGACAGGAAGCTTCCCATTTATTTACGAATAGGTTAAGACCCTAGTCATGTTCCTAACCATGTTCCTAAGTGCTAACATATATTAAGTAAATTTAGAGCCTCGTCTGCATAGGAAACAAATTAAACTGGTTAAACATGGAGAAGGACTAAATGTAATCTATCTTTTGTCATGTTTATGATATCGGAACGCATCTTATATGAATGTTCCAATTTGGCTGTTACAGCAGATGGGCTGCTTATGATAAACCACAACTACAGACAGAGAATGTGATAATATAAATCATAAAGAAGATAAATAATGAAATTCTTTGAAATAACATTGGTTAAATATTTAGACATTTGGTTTCTATGCTCGCTTGCACATACAGAATAGTATTCTCTACTGAGGGAAAGAAATACTCTCAACAATAATCATATTGGTCCAACAAAGACTATGGGACTTATTTGCATTTGCAAACCTCTTTGGATTTATATAAAATTTGTGTACACAGGGAAGATGCATTCCGAGGGCAATAATCCATTATGGAAATCTGCATTAAAAAAGTAAGGACAACCCATGACTAGAGCTATTCTTCTTTTGGTCAGGGCATACCGGAGCACTGTTGTTTTCTCCTCTGTGCTTTGTTGTGTACAGTACGCAAGTCTAGGGAAAAAAATCAAGTCTGGACTTTATCCTCACTGATTTATAGCTGGGCTAGCTGAGTTGGGTACCACACCTCAAAATTATTACCAGGCAGAACTTTAATTTTCCAATTCACTGAAGTCCTAGAAACCTGATTTCTACCAGTAACTTAAGAAGGAAGATTAGTGTGCAAATCCAAGGAGGGAGACACACAACCAAGCTTATGACTACACCAAAGAAAGTAATCCACTTCTCACGTATTTTATTTTTATTGGAAGCTCTATGCATCCCAAAGGTAGATGTCAAGTCTAAGCTCCCCTTGAGAAGAGACTACCTGAATGCAACCCTCATCACCCTCACCTAGGTGTTTAGAGGAAAATGGTGAATTGCCCTAGGAGGTGCCTCTCTTGTTAAACTGATGATCAATTTAAATTGCTAAACAATAGATGGCTGATGTAGGCTAGAGGTCTAAGGATGGCATTTCACATGCCTAAAGATGAAGATGGTTAATGACCATCTTGGTGTTTCAATTTCAAATACCACTTGTGTATTTCTATCCACAGGCCACAGGAGTCAGAAAGAACAAGGCTTGAGCATTCAGGACTAAAACTAAAAGGCACTTATGTACTGAGTTAGAAAATAAATCGAGCTAAACCTGTGTCTCCTGAAATACAAAGGATACCTGCCCCACCTTTATTCAGAGTAGGACTAAGACTTGCCTTTTTCTGCGTTTTCCATGAGATACATATAACGTTACATGATTATTGGTTAGTTCCATTTAATCCCTACAGCGGTGAAAGCAACTGAGGTATTCACAATGGCATCATTCGTCTACCCAAATCCTGGCACAACTTATGTCCCAGGGATCAAAGGGCCGTGAGGGCAACCCACAGCCAAGTGCAGGCAGCCAATATTCCCCTCCCAGGAACTGACGCATGATTAAACGCACAGAAACTGGAGCACACGTGGTGCCCCTTCCTTTGAAATTAAGGCTTTTGCCTTTTTAAATGAAGTGATTATGATGAGGGCAGTGGGATTAAGAGAGGACCGGGGCCTTTTGTGCAGGTGGTTTCCCTAATAGGAGACTTTCTAGCAAGAGAGCACTATATATTCTTAAGGCTCAAAGCTAAACTTCTATTAAAACCAATTAATTCATTGAACAGGCTTGTATCGCTTTACAGTGCCTGTGCCTCTGCTTAGAAGAAATCAATTGTATGAGTACAGCTGAGAAATAACCACTATAATAGATGTTTTAGCTCTTGCTTTTACTTTTCTCTGATAGCCCTTAAGGTGGTCAGAGGTAAAAGCTAAAGATGCATTGTAGCCTAAGGGATGATTGAATGAAAAAATGGGGGATGGGAGCAGAGCTATGCTGATAGACCAATTTCCCACCACTGCAAGCCAGCGCAATTGATTGATGAATCCTTGCTCTGTCAAGAGGCAGCCCTTCAGATTTGATCACATAAATACTCATTCAACTCAAATTCTGCTTGACAAGCCTCAGACAGCTTTGTTCTGTCACAGATATCATTGGAAGGAAAATGCTCCATTAATCATCCTTAATTAACTTTACCATAGTCTGCTGGAACCAATATGTTCCCTGGCTAAATCCCTAAGACTTAGCTAGATTTCTGTAGTTATCAAATAGAGAGTTGTTTTTAAAGTTCCTTTCCCTTATTGCTGTTAACTACAGGAAATATTTCCCTGCTTGTTTTCTAGGAAGTCACTTTCATTGATCAGGATGCAGCTTAATCTTCTGACAGTTAAGCTCCTTTGCCAGAGACAAGCAACTGTACCTATTTCTGATGATAACAGATTACTCTAACACCCACTATAAGTGCTAAGGTATTTTGCTTTCAAAACAGTTGTTTTGGGGCTGTGAAAAAGCTTTGCAAACATCACTAAAAAGAGCACAAACAACCAACTTATAAAAAAGGAATAGGGGGAAACACAATGGATTAGTTGGATTCTGGGGACAACTAGATATAATAGATAATATTTCAGGTGCAAAGTGGGTGGGAAAGCATGAAGACGTGCTCGTTAACCAGAGATGTCACTGTCTTTTCTCACTCAGCAGTTTCGTTCTGCCGAGGAGCTGGAGGAAGTGCTGGGACCATTGTGTTAGTATTTTTCCAACCAAGAGAAAGAATCCTCAGGTGGCTCCTGCTTTTAATGGGTCCCCTCTATTCACAGGGTTGTTCCTGAAGGACACAGGAATGTATTTACCCCACTGAGTTCCCTCCATCCTTGTGTATTGCTACACTGATAATATTTCTTTCTTCCTGACACCTTTCTGATGTCTTCTTTTAATGTGGTGTAACCCCTGTGTTCCTCAGGGATTTCAAATGAGACTTGAGGGATCCAGCATTTTGCTGGATTGGGATCTTGCTGGTCTAGGTGCTGTACAGAGGCAATGGGAGCAAATGACCATGGAAAGAAATTCCTTACTCATTCATTCCCATTGACTGGGATATGGTCTTATTAAAGGATTCACTGAAGATGAGGAAAGAAAATACCACAGAATCCATCTGATTAAATAGAAACAAGTATGGGAAGCATTTATTTAATGAAACAAAGCCTTGTGTTTGTTAATCTTACAAAACTTTGCTGATATGAGCAGCCTTTATTACTGAAAACTGGATTACTAAAAGCTTCAGAGAACATGGGCTGTCTATATTGCTAAACATTTCTGTGTGAACCTGGGTGCAAGCAATGAAATATAACCTAAATGTCTGAGCGAGTTTACTGGTGAAAGCTAATGCTTCTTTTATTAAGGAAATACACTGCTTTAAAGTAAATACTGCAGCACAGGAAAAAAAGAGATCATATTCTATCCCTGTGTACACCAGAAATCTTCTCCTCACTCTGGGGAGAAGCCACTTTGTGTTATGCTCTCTACCAACCTTGGACCGTGGTCAATTTAATCAATGCTTCTCCTGACGGCAGTGCTGCTCAGTTGAAAATGGAAGTGACCATTTCAAGCTGTGCACTCTGAGAAGCCAGCTGGCCTGTTTTAAAGTCTCTGGAAACTTGACATGCTAATGTTTTCTTTACAGCACCAAATATGTTGGTTATAAAGTCATCTTCTCAGGTTATTCAACAGAGGAGGCAGATGCGTAAATCAGGGCTACCAAGCCCTTGCACATCAAAGGACAAAACCAGAAAAGCATCAGCTGGCAGCAAGAAGACAATAAACGGAGTCCAGAAATGAGAGGTATCTAGACAGAAAATGGAAACAACTCCTGTTTTCTTGTCTTGTCCTTAGGAAAAGCTAGAGCCTGAAGCAATAGCCCAAGTTGAGACTTTTTTGGCTAGCATAAAACTTTCTGTAGCATTGGGTCCACTTTGCCATTAATGTTCCTTTCCCCTTCCTTTTGGTTCCTTCTCCCTTTTCCACAAACTTGTCTCCACCACTCTCTCTCTTTTCTGCTTTATTTTCTCCCTCTTTAACCAGTATTTTGCAGAAATTTCTCTTCCCACTGAACAGGGAACTGATCTGCCTTTTTCTGCCCTCCCCCAGCTCACAGGGTTGTGGGTTAGATCTCACCTCAACACGGAGGTGCTTGGGGATAGGAGAAACACAAGATAATTAAGGAGGAAAGAGTCTTCCAGCCATAGTGCCTGCCTAATTCTGCCTTGAAAACAACGATAAAGCAGGTTTATCAGCACTAGTCTGGGTTTTGCTCTTAAAGCAGGTTGAAGTGAGGTGTGAACCCTACAGATCCTGCTCCTTGCAGCACTACTATCCATCTTTCTTATTCAATCTTGCCTCAAAATACACCCATGATATAAACTGATATATGTGTAATGGAAAGAATATATCGATGCAAGAAACTTAAAAAAAAAAGAAAAATAATTCTACTATCTAGATCTTTGTGAGAATGTCCAGTCCATCTTTATATCATGAAATGAAATAAACAGGCTCAGATGTATAGTGAAAAACCTGTAAATGTCCTTTCTCATTACGGAGGTCAAAGAATACATTAGTTATTTTTAACTAATGTCTTATTCGACCCCATGCAAACTTAAATCAGTTTGGGTCTGACTGATTCAAAGCTGTTCTCTGGTTCCCTGCTCTGCTGTAATAATTGACTAGGCTAGACTTTAGAAAGGTCAAAAAAGCAGCCTCGCTTCATATTATTTCAGCTAATAACTCAGTTCTTAAATCAAAATTTAAGAACTAATCTCTCAAAGCACTCTTTCCTCCCCCCCTCCATTAAATCCATATGTAATTTCAAATTAAATGATAGATGTTGAAAATTGTTACTTTTTGCTTAATTACTTTTAAGTTACTGGGGGACACAGCATGAGGGTTTGTTAGAAGATCGAGGATTCTCCAAAAAAATTGGAATTAAGAAAATCTAAGAAAATCTCAGAAAATGCAGCAGCGAGTAAAGAATGTTAGGAAAACCAGCAGGCTACGGATGATATAAAGGAAAAAACAGGCAGACACGTTGCAGCATCTAACACAGGCTCAGAAGTGGCTGGGAAGCAGAGCTGTAGGGTAGGTGCAGCAGGGCTGATAGGAAGCTTGACAGCACAGATGAGATGTGTTAGTCACGACAAACGTGCTGGGGGCTTCCCTTGAATGGCAGAAAACCAAGGCTTCAAATTAAGCTATCATCACTCTCTTCTTTAAATGTATACAGTCTGGGAAGATACCAGTACAGGGTTTATTAAGTGAAAATCTGAAGATTGAGTCATGTCAACTGCTTAACATAAAGGTTAACACGTAACTAATTTCTACAAGAGATTCTGATACCAATTCATAAACCCCCCAAAACCACACACTTTAATTTCATTAGTTTGCAATGTTATATTCACTCATAAAAAGCTTACTCTGCGTTCAGCATATTCTTATTTCTTTCTGCTGTCCTTATCTGACTCCTTTCAACAGAAAATTGGCCGTAATCCCAATGTAGGAATGCAAGATGAAGATCATTAGGAAGTACGGCAGCGTGAACAACGGCTGTCATTGCTCCAAGGTCATTTCGGTCAAATTTAAGAAAAAAAAAGAGGAAGAAAAGTAACCCCACTTACACGTGTAAGAAGGGGACCCATTAGAAGTCACCAATAGACCTGTCCTGATTCCCAAGGATGATGACGGGAGGATGTTTAGTCAAGCACATCTGCATGCACATCTGGTACACATGGTCACCCTGCCACGTCCTTTTGCCTCAGTATCATGAAAACAGAGACTCCAAATTGGGCATAGCACAATTAAGCTTCTGTTGTAGTCAGTTGACACAACAGTGTTTTCTCTCCCTCCAGCTCTCCTCTTACCTCCCCCAGAATGCCTTTTCTTTTTCCATTTTCAAAGAGATTTTTTTTTTTAAGACACCAAACACTAGGCTTTGACTGCTGTTTATGAGATACTTCTTTGGGGCTGCAATAAACTGCGAGTGGTTTGAGGTTGGCTCTTCAAACTGTAACCGCTGTTGGGTTTTGTGTTGTTTTTTTCTGCCGAGGGAGTTTTTTCTTTCCCGCTTCCCTGCAGTCGCTCCGCGCTGGGCTTTTGTTTAGCCTCTCGGCACAGCGTTGTTTATTTGCACTAACAGCGCTGGCCGTGCTCCCCATGGACTGTTTGTCCAGTGGCCTGTGGAGCCTCCATGACTTTATTGTTGACAAGTGGAAGGTGAGATCCAAGTTTTTGTGGTTGAATTGTTTATTGATAATTACCTGTTAATTACCACTGCTGCCAGCTTCCTATAATTTATCGTAATCACTATTTTGCCTTGCTCTTAGAAATACATGTGAAGAAGAGGGATAACAAAGAGGGCAAAAGAAGCAAGAGGGCCCAATTGTGGTCCCTCTTTCCTGAGTTTTAAAATTGCATGATTTGATTAATTTAATGTCTGGCCAGCTCTTGTCAGTGCAACACAACAGTACGATGAGGGCATCCCCTCCCTGGGACCTGCCAGTTGGGGAAAGTTCTTGACCTGCGTTCATATAGTGGGTGGATTCAGCGTAAGAGCTCAACCCAGTCATGCTGTCCCTGAACGATGGAAAAATGTAAACCCCTCAGAAAGCCATTTTTTGCTTATAGAGGGCACACATCTATTCCCCATTGTGTCCTAAGAAGAACATGTTTTTAGGGATTTGGTTTTTTTTGTGCATTGTTTGGAAGCTGACTTACTCTGTGCACTGAGATGTCACAATAGGACATCAGCAGAAATACCAAATGGTACCCTCAGCTGTACCTCTCCAAAAGTGTTGCTCCAAACCAAGACAAGCCAGACAGCCATTTCCCTTAGCTCTGGGATGGTTGCCTGGTGAATTGGGGAGGAAAGAAGACTGCCTGGGAAGAGATTTGCTCGAGTGTGGACCACCCTGGACACTGGCTCTGCCTCCCATGTGAGGCTGCAGCCAGCTGGCTCTTTAGAGGGTTTCTGATGGCTATGGGATTTCTCTTTAAAGACTGAAACTAAAACTAAACCCGTGTATTTATCTCCTTAAGTACATTTCCATGCCTATGAACTCTGGCACATCTTAACCCCATGTTTGAAGCCACAGTGTTGGTGCAAATACACTTTAAAGGGGTCACAATGATAATGCAGTATCCCCTTTCTGAGATGCTGCCCAACTATTGAATTAAGCTTGTTTAATAATATGTAGCATGAAAGCAGCACCATCAACAGTCCTGGAAGGGATATGGAAACTCAAAAGCAGACGAACACTACGGGGTACCTACGGGTACGTTTACATGACCAAGTTACTGCAAACCATGGAAATTGCTGTAAATACAAAACAATCAACTGTGTTTCCATGTTTTGATGAGTTTACACAGCTCCCCCTTTTAGAAGTGTTACAGCTGGGAAGGAACTATTTCTTCATTTTAATATGTCTATAGAATTTTTATTCTAGGTGCCTATTTACACATTTCCTGGCCTAAACAATAGCCCCCTAACCCCCTCCCCCCCGTGCCATGTGCGCATTGGTCACTGCCTGGCACCATCTCTCCACGTAACCCAGGCTGTGTACAACAGTCCAGGCAACTCACAACAGTTTATCATCATTGTTTGGTATAACTGGAAGCAGAAGTATTTATACACACCCATGTACCCCACAAGCAAATTTATAAAGGCAACTGTCTCTTTTAATCTATAGCATGGCCAGTGTAAACAGTAATTTGAAGGAATATTCAGATTTATTACATTACTCTCTTAAAGATCAATGTTTAAAATGGATATATATTGCATTAATACAAACACACAACAAATCATAAAGCTATTTACACAATACATTTACAATCCCCACAGACACTTTAATCCTGTTTCTGCTTCCAAGGAGCACTCTTTTCTGCACACACACATATCCAACCCGCAAACACACTCGCACGCTCACAAAGTACTATTGTAATGTTAATTAACCTAATTTATAAACCGCCAACTAGACCCGTAACCTTAGCACAATATACATTTAACCATAAAGATGTGAATTAAAGCCCCATTAAGGGGAATGGACAAAAGCAAAGAAGTTCAGTGTTGGGGCTGAGGCGTGATCCCAACCTCAGCCCCGTGGCACTGCTGATGTCCCCCTTCTGCGAGTCAACAGCATCGCTTTGGGCTTCAGCCCCGTTCCTCTCACCTTCCGACAGCAAAGTCATACCCTGAGTTATTTAAACTTCATTTCTGTGGTTTAAAATAATATCCCAGTGACGTGGGATCCGAAACTCCTTCAGAGCTAATAAAATGTCACCCTGCCAAACTGAGACGATACGTGCCAACCTTTAGCCTAGTGTGAAATTTTATAACTGAGTTATAAACCCCTCAAAAAAACCAGAGTTTATAATGGAAAGGCTGACAGATTCTTAACTATACAGTTTCCAGTGGGCTTCTGCTTAATATACTGTATTTCTTCTCCGTGAAGATATTAATTTACATTTTGAAATGTTCATTGCTAAGATTAAGCGTAGGGTTTTGAAATGTGTTCACAGGCAATTTATGCGGGCACACAAATGTACTCTTCTCCAGATGTACAGAATACTAATTTGAAAATGATTTATATGTCATGCCGTACTGTACATCCATCCCCTGCTCAAAAGGTTTTCCTCTGACACAACACTGGATCATCTCATATATTAACCCTCCAATAGCATTAGAAATTCGTTGAAAAATTGATGAGGATTTCGGTCAGTGGCATGGGCTGGAATGGATTTTGTGGATTTCAGTAAAATTGCCAAGAAGGGCAGAGTAGACACAGAACAGACTCATCAACAAGCAAATGCACTGGAATATAACGGTCTATACATTTAAAAGATATACTTCTATGGAAGGGCAAGTAACAGGGAGGTTCAGAAAGACTAGAAAAAGACAGCAAAGTTACTAAATCCTTAGAATAACCAATCCTTAACCCAGTGACTTAGTATTTGGCTGTGTGCACGCACCATGCTGACCACTGTATTTCTACAGCAGCCCCTGGCTGCTGATTGCACAGAGGATGTAAAGATCCAGCCAAAATGTAGTAACATGCCTCACAGCTGATGTTAAAATGAGCTTCTTACAGATTTACACACAACTCAGCATGTGACTGTTTAGCAACAAATATCCCTTCAGCAATTAAGAATGATTTTAAAATACATTTTCACTGTTACACCTCCACCAGGAGCTCACTTTTCCTTTCCTCACTTGGTCCCCAGTTCCTCCAGATGTAGGTGTTTGGGTCTTGCTCACATGCATGCTATGTAGACACCAATGGTTTGCTTGCCCAGTACAACATAAAAAAGGCATATGCTTGAAAACAACCTATCTCAACATTTTCAAAGGGAAAACCTTTTCTTTAAAGCAACATGAATTCCTATATTCAGTATAAATACAAGAGTATAAAATGTATCAGTGATGAGAAAACACACCTTTGAAGGGTGAAGGCATGGGAGAAGTGAGCATGATTTTCTTTATTTTTAACCATAGTAAAATTTTCTGGGCTTTGCAGCCCATGCTCAATCTCATGTGGCCTCTTGGAGTGCCATAAGAGAAATAGTGCCGGACACCTGAAGGCTCATTCAACACTCACAGGAGATGAGAGAGAAAATTTATAGATTCACTGGGTGAGATTTCTCATAGAATATAGTCTGCTTCATCTCTGCCTCAGTTTTATCAAAAATATACTGACAGTGAAGGTGAGTGGTTCTCACATGAGAAAAGAAAGCCAAATATGTGTACCATAAATACACAACCCTAAATTGCTCTAACGTAAAAGGGATAGAGGAAAGCTCTGAACTCCCCAGGAATCCTTCTGTTGTTTGAATTGCATGTTATGCCATAGATCTTAATAAAATTAATCCCCTGCTATGGATACCGATTAAAACCAATTTGTTTGGGAAATTTGCTCATCAGTGTTCCCTCCAGAGGACTGCTGGAAGTGATGCTTTTGTTACAGGCATGAAGGGAGCAGACTTCCCTTATTCCTCAGGGCACAGACCAAAATACCTCTCTGAAATCAGTGGCTGCAGGAGCCCCGGGAGGTGGTACCAACCGTGCCGGACTCATGCAGCCAGAAGCTCCCATGGGCATGTGGTATCCCACAGACATTGCCCTGCCACGTGTCCCACAGTGCCCAGGCTGTAGCCCCCATGCCAAAGCTGTGCAGCCCTGCATTCTCCCGGGATGGAAACTGCTCTGCCAGTCACCAGTGACAAAACTCAAAGCTTTTCAGCTGTGCACAAGACGGCTAAAAGTTTCTATTTAATATACTTGCTTTTAGGGAATATCTTCATTTTTTTTTTTGCAAAAAGTATTCTAATGTCTTTTCACTCTTTTATATATCATCATTATTATTTAAGCTCATCTTGGCTGCTACCTGTGCAACTCATGGAACAAAGATATAAGAGCCTTTTTCTCTGAAATTATTTAAACCAGATTGGAATGATCCTGGAATAGGTTCTACACCAGACTTTTAAAATCACTTCTTATTTAATAACACTGGCCTAGGCTTCAGTGGAAGGTAGTAAAGAACAAACTGTGGGCCTGGCTCTGCTCCCACTGAACTCAAACGGGTTTTGCTACACTGATGAGTCTCATCCTGAATCACTGACTATAGCTCCACTGAGGCCACGAAGATCATTATTAAATCAATGAAGTATCTGGTAAAGATCTGATTCACAGTATTTAATAGAAGCTGGGTCACAAGTTACCTTTATCATAATGAAGATTTTTAGGCACCACTAAACAGCTTACTGCAAACACAGAATTAGCTATCTTTGCCAAAGAGTCAAATGTGATTATGATTTTTAGAAAAGATACTTCATATATCCAGTGGAGGAAATTTAGAAATTTGTTCTGTCAGCTGGGAGAACAACATCAGTAGAAAACTATTTCATCTGCCCCTGCTTGAGATGATATATTTTATTTGAAATAATTTCCTTGGCCTGTGTCTGGAGGGTGAAAACTGACTTGTTCTTATTTATCTTTCTTTTGGGGCTGCATGAATTTCAGACTCATGAAAGTGAGCGACTGATAGCAGTTAAGCTAGGCAGAGCATTGGCAGGTGAGTTCAGGGCTTCCACACTGCTGCCAATGTGTCTCCACTGCAGCCTGAAACACCTCTATATTCTAGGGAATAGCCAGACTTTAACAGGCACTGCCACTTTTAAAATACCAATAACTGTGATCTATGACTTGGATTTCCTATGGAATGGCAACTAGATTGGTTTCAAAACTACTTCTCCCCTACCTGCATTAAGGGTTTGTCGAACACCCTTTGCTGCAATATCCAAATCCTAATTCAGACCATTAATCCCCAGGCAGGGCACCGAGACGCTGGGTGCTCACGTGGTGGTAGGGCTCCAAGGGACAGCGGGGGCAGCCAGAGATGTGCCTTGATTTAAATGACAGTGGGGAGCAATGCGACACCCCCAACAACAGCAGTGACAGCCAGAAAGGGAAGGAATGAACCATTTAATACTGATAAATTGCACCTTTCATTGCTTAACAAGAAACCAAAATATGCCTAAAATGGAGATGGAAACGTGGCTTTCCAAAACTACCTCTTGTGGTGGGCACTTCTGTAGGCACTGCAAAGCACTTCAGCTTTATTCTGCCCTACAGTTTCTCCAGCAAGAGCTAGATAAAAGGTTGAACTTGGTTTTGTGCTGGGACAGCTGAGCCCAGCTTCACAGGGGCTGCTGAGATGTATGTTGGGAACCATTCTCCAGTAGCCACTGGATTTGGCCTTACGTGGTGTGCTATAGCTTAAACAAAACATTATGGTACTGTCACTAATCTACAGAAGTTTCAATTGCACTGGAAATCCTAATGTGACTTTATAGTAGCATCCCAAAGACACTGTCTCAGGTCGTGGTCAGTAAACACAGCCACACAGTGCAGAGACCTGAGTATCACTGGTTTACTTTAGCTCTGGTTCTGGAGGTTTAGGTTCTCACTGCATTGAATGGTCATGTCCTGCTGTTCCTCACAGCCCAGGTTCTCAGAGAATAAGGAACACATAAGATAACACTTATCCCTTATGAATCAGAAACTATCAGTTTTCAGTGCAACCAATCACCTTTCATCAAAGCTTTCCTAACAGGTTTTATACGGTATGTGAAACCAAAGGTTGTTACGAATCATAGGGCAGAGATGAATCAGTTAGGAAGAACCCATTAAACATGAATCCATGGAAATCCTCCTTTTTTGTTGTTAAATATGCCTACAATAAATGCTACAGTGTGACTTGCAATTTCCTCAAGTTCCTTTTCTCAGAACAATGATGGTTGGCAGCGGCTCAAACTGCTTCAGTAAACTTTGCAAGATAGAAAGCAATTTAGTTTCCCTTTAAGACTTCATTGCTAAAGTTATGCTCATTGATTTCCAGCCTCATAATTAAAATTCCTCATTAAACATGCTTGACAGCTGAATGTGATTCCTTTTACCTGCTACTGCTACCTTTTTTTTTCCTTGTGATACCATTTCATTACAAAAGAACAATAGATTTCCTTTCCAGGGTAACATAAGGGCACGGTGAGTAATGTACTTTCTATCCTACAAAAGGCCTAATATTGTTAATTTGCTAAATCAATTAAAAGAAACCACTTTGGAGAAAGAAGCAAGTCTTGCATATGGATCACATCAGCCATAATGTGCCGGAGTTCAAAGGCTGGCACTTCGCCCCAGTTGGCACCTAACAGTTTACTCCGATCCAGGGAATTTGGCTCTTGATTTCAAACAAATGCATCCTGAGGGCTTAAGGCCAGAAGTAGCTCCATGTGATTTATGTTTCATACTTTCTCATAACACAAAACCTAAAGAGCTAAAAATAAATAAATAAATTGTTATTACAGGGCATTTGCTGCAACGTACATATAAATACAGAATTACTCAGTTGCCCCGTGCACCTTGTGTTGTTTAATATGAGCTTTCCCTTGCTTGTTTTCCTTTCCTTGTTTGATTCCCTAAAATTTCTCCTCCTCCTGCCAGTTCTGATGATGCGAGATGGCAGTGACCTGTTTGCAAATGGCTTTGCTTTCCAGGCCAGGCTTGCACCCAAACACAGCGCCCACCTTTCCCAGCAGGAGATATTTGCCCCAGAATATGCAGCCAGGAGAATGTACTGGCTGCACTGGAAACATCCTGCAGAGCCTCAGCTGTGGGAACAGCCACAGGGCTGGGGAAACCTCATGTTGTCAGCTCATGGCCCAGAACGGATCCCATCTTCTGCTGACCACCTCAGAAGGAAGCTGTCTGTGAAGGGGTGGATTTCTCCGACAGCTGAGGGATATTTACGGACCTGGCCTTGGCAGAAACTGACTACAGAGCACCCCAGGATTTCTTAGGCTCAGGCACTTAGCAGAGGAGCAGAAATTCCCTTCCTAATCATAAAATTAGCAATGGGAGAAGTTTGAAATGACAGATTGAAGTTTACAGGCATTGTTAAAACACTAACTACTGCCTAACATGTCAGGTTCCTGGTGCAAAACACATTGTCAGAGACAATTTAGAAATGAAAATGAGGAATAGATCACTGCTTATGCATCAATTAATCGTTCCACAGTTTAAGAGAGCAATTAAATCACATCCCTGGCTTTCCAAATTCCAATTTACCAACCTAGGCATACACTGAGCCAGTTACCGTATCTGCGGAGCGCGAGGTAATTGGCAACATATTGCACTGCAGTCCTGCAATCCGGTGTCTGTTTATGGAAAAACAAACAAATAAGTTGTATCGGTGTGTGCTGCTGGTCTCCAAAGTTGGTAAAGCCCAGCACCGCATGGATTTGTTTTCATGCACATAAACAGAACACTGTGCCAACTGACAGTTACGGTCCTATCAGCTTTTGCATTACAAACCCTATTTTTCTGTGGTTTATAACTTGGATAACTTTCCCCTACCCCAAAAAAGAAATGTGGATGTAATACTCATGGACCTGATAGTGTGAATATTTTAAATTACACTAAGATGAAATTCGGTACCACAGGCTGTGAATATTCATTCTCAAAGAGGCTGCAGAAATAAAAGCTTAAATAAACCCAGACAAATAAGCATTCAAATATGCCAGTTCTATGACAACTATTGCTAATTTTTTCAGGTCACAGATGCAGTCTGTGTGGAAGTAGTGCTTGCTGCTGCCACTTGTCCTTTCTCTGAAAACTTCTGCCCACTATAAAGATTTCAGGAATGCCTAAGAGAAGAGATACCACTGCTGGAGAGGTGCAGACAGCATGTACCAGGTAGCAAAAATATTTCAAGGATTTCTAGCATAAATACTATCAAAGCTCTGATTGACTTCGAAGAGGCAGGGATGACTCTCATAGATTAAGATTTAAGCATTACACATCATGAAAGACAGACAGAATTAAGCATTGGCAGCATGGGCCCTGCAGACCCACCACAGCAGTGCAGTATATGTCTCCTCAGGGCCAGTTGTGGGTAGTATCAAGGTAAGAGGAAGGTAACCTGGACCTCTCCCTAGGATGTCCATTTCTATGGAACATACTTTGACTCTTGGACCTTCTGGAGGTAGAGGCAGCAGCCCCCAGGCAGATGATGAGGATCAAACATGAAAAACAGACACTAAAAGCTACACAGGAGCTACTGAGACAGTAGAGAGAAGAGATGGGACTGCTAATGCTGATGCTGAACCAGAGACACTCCAGAGGCTGCCAGAGAAGGAAGCATTGTCCTTTCTTCCACAACAACCAAGAGACCATCGGGTCTCTTATTTTGGAGTGCATGTGTCTTGCTGAAGAGCTATTTGGCTGTGTCTAACGTGGGTGATCCTGCAGTATATCAGGGAAGACACAGGACATATCCCATGTCTCCGCTCTTTGTTTTTTCTGGAAAGGAAATCCGGCTGCGTGGGCCCCTGGGAGCCATGGAACACTCCGCTGGAGACCTGATAACTGCTGGATAAGGACCTTTGCCATTCATTGATGTTGGCTGAAAGTAAAGTCAGCCTTACAGGAGGCACCTTAAGCTGCATGAGCAGCAAGACATTTATTCTGACTTTCCTGATGAACTCACCAGAAACCCCAGCCCATGTTGGTGGAACAAGCCTGGGTTTATCTCCCTTTAGGGACACAGAAGGTTGCAAATGACCAAGGGAAGGCTTGGCATGTTAAAAACAAATTGCTGCTTTCAAGCAGTATGTTTGCTAAATAACCACTTTTGGGGTTTTAAATAACCGCTTTTGGGGAAAGGTGATGCGGAAGCCCTGGACAGGAATGACTGAGCTCTGGAGTCAGCCCTCCTTTGGACCTGCACTGCATCAGCTGTGCATCCAGCCACATCGATAGGAAACAACAGAGAACAAAGTTAAAGTGGGAGCTCTCAGAGGGCCTCAGAAACCATCCCGCTCCCAGGCCACAAACTCTTCCAATGTTTTTTACCCACAGAAAAACATACTTCAGAAGAACAAATGCAAAGTGGAAGGAAAGAAGCAAAGGAGTGAAGGAGGTGGGTGAATCTTTACATGCTCATCTCTGACTGTTTCTGAGCATTATTCATTTCCTGGAGCCACGTCCATGGGAAACGATACAGTCACTGCTCTTCGAAATATCCAAGCGTACGACGCATGAGGGAGTTCTCTCTGTTACAACATCACTCGCATTTTTGAACTCTATATCATCCTTATGCTTTAGGAGACTCTCCTCCCAAAGTAAACAAATTTTGGTGGAGCTCAGTGGAAATCTTTTGTGGCAGACAAAGTGATTTTTAAAAAGTGGACATTTGGGAAGAAAAACCTACATTTTGGAACAGACCTGCGTCAATTAAATGAACATAATACATTTAAAATGTCCATGGTCTCAATATCTTGTCATTGGCAGGAGGAAAACACAATTTTGGAAGGTGAGTCTTGGCACCCAAATCCCTCATTAAAACCTGTCAGTTCTTGAAAACATCTGGATATATTTTATGCAACTGAACGACACACACAAGAGTGAACCTGGGTCTGCATTTATCTGCACCAAATCAGGACTTATGGCAGTTTCCAGCAGTGTCTTCAGACCTCCTCTTTCTCCACAAGATGCTCTGACCTCCTCTATCCATGAGATGCTCTCAGTACCCTCTAGCTGTCATTTTTCTATTTGTTTCCCACCTATCTGTTTCATTTCCTTCTTGCCTTTGGAACTCGTGTACATCCCAGAAGACCTTAAATGCCTCTTCCAGTGCAAGTGGGAAGCACTGAGGCCTTTAATGACCTGGGGGCAGAAAATAGAGCACAAGGAGCATGGAAAACCTCTACACTGGAACAGACAGGGGAATACACCGACTTTCCAAAAATCCTCCTTTTCTGATCCATTTCTGCACCTCGAGGACAAAGACACATTTGTTCATAGTCCTAAGGCATAAATAAATTAAACAACACGGATTATCTCTAGAGAGAATCGAAGGTGAATTTGATACACAAGCGTTTACTAAGGAAAATCTGAGAGAGGTGGCAAACACAACCATAGGCAAAGATTTTAAATTAATTTCCAAGCAGCTCTGTCCTAGAAGGTAATTGAAAACATACCCAGATCTTACAGTCATGCAGGAGCCTTGCCATTCCTATGTGAGACAACTCCAAAACACTCCATATGGAATCCTCACCAACCATGTGACTTTTAATACCCACATGATGGCACTAAAATGGCCTATTAGATTTACAGTGTCATTAACCTTCCAAAAGAAAATGAGAGTCTGCTTTGGTGAAAAGAAAGA
>JANVCC010000030.1:4188532-4339043 GCA_025345505.1 Todiramphus chloris collaris | reverse complement strand
AAAATTAAATTATTGTCTTCTTAATCAAGTTGAGGACACAAAAAAAATGAATAAAAAATTAATGCTATTATGGAGGAACTGTGTCTTACCCAACTAAACCGTGAGATCACATCTTTTTAATGAAAGCAGAAAGAATGCACACCATTAAAAGGACCAGAAAAACATTGTTAGTGTTGTGGAGGACTAATTTAAGGTCCCTCACAGAATTCTTTAAAATTTCAGTATTTTTCCTGGGTTTACTGTTACTTAATCTCCATCACAGGGTCACGCTGGGGTGCAGCCGAGCAACTTCTCAGGAGCTCTGCAGCAGATGCACAGCGGCAGCAGAGCCTGGGGACCACTAGCCAAGGGATCCAGTGGTCTGCCCAACTCTCAGCAAGAGCAAACTGAGTTGTCTGCTACCTGAACTGAGGCAAACAGTTTACAAGGGAAGGCAGAAGTGTATTTGTTATGGAAAGAAAAAACAGGTTATGTCATAACATTTTGTGATTCTTCAAGGCAAATTCAACTGAGTATTAGAAATATCCATCTCTCCTAGATCTACGTGGTTAAGACCAATATCCTACTTCATGTCCACCACTGGCTAGCTGGATAGTCTAAACAGGTGAAACATTCCTTACAGGTGATTGCTTTGCAGCAGTGTAGAAACATACACTTTATTCTCTGGTTTCGTTCCCTCTTCAAAAAAGCTGAAGAAATATTTCTACTATGGCTTAGAGCACAAACCAAGGGAAAGTCACAAAAATACCATGTTTCCTTTTCCCTTGTATGCAAGACAATGATATTCATATTTCTTCATGCAAGACAATGACACTAATGCTTTTTTATGTCCCATGGAAGTTGCGAGGCAGGATCCCTGAAATGTCTTTGTAAAAGGCTGGTATGCTCTGAAATGCAAAGCCTACGGTATTATCTTGTTTATTATCTTGCTTTGGGACTGTACCAAATGCTCTGCAAGTCTGGATCACTGTCACCCTGTTACGATGAAAGAAGTGCCTTTGGTTATGAACTGCTCCGGAGACACCAGATTAGAGTTCAAAGGCTATTTCTTGCATTAGCAGTAAATGCAGGAATTCTGAAGCAAAGTGATATACTTAGTGTGAGCTTTTGCATATCACTTGGCTATTTTGCACCGCAACTGCTTTGCAGTAGTCAGAGCTACTGTTTGAACCTAAGCTCCCTAAGAGTTGAAAGTTTGGGGCATGTTTATTGGATAACCCAGATTCTTTTCTATTAACCATCAGCAAACACTTTGTATATGTCACAAGCCTCCCACTCCCTTCCAACAAACTGGGATTTGACAGAAGAAGGAAGAAAAGCACGACTATTATAGATTTAATACATCCCCCGGAAGAAGTGAAGCCTGTCCAACTTCTCAAACAAGGGATACTGAGAAAACTCAATATTCTCATTTAATCTGGGAAATTCCGCTTGGAGGGGGAGTTTATGGATGTCAAGAGCCAGATTTCCCGCTATAACACTCTGGCAGTGGATGTCTCCGATCTTGGACTCAGGCAAAGCTGATGGAGCCAGTTTGGCCACCTCCCTAAAATGGTGCTCCCCACTCTCCCACAAGAAAACACCACATCAAAAGCTGCCCCAGACGGAGAACATCAGGAAATGCGTTTGGGCAAGAGGCATCTGAGTAACCCCACCCCCAGATCACACTCCCTGTGTCCAGGGACCTCTGTCTTGGGCCTACAATTTTATTAAAAAATCCCACAACAAATTCCTGCCTTTGGTACTATGCAACCGGCGCATAAAATGATTCTGGGTCTGCTTTAAATTAAAACAAAAGTTGTAGCAGATAGGATCTCTGATACATATTGAGTTGCTTTTCTCATCTGAGATTCTTCCTTAAAACAGCTAAAAACAATTAGGATAAATGAGTAGATACAAAGGTCAGCAGTACAAACAATTCTGGGAAAACCAGATAGCTCACTGGATAGTTCCTTTACTTCCGTCACCGCAGAATGAATAGATACAAGTCCAAACGCACTCCCAGCAATCTGATTAGAAAGATATTCAGAGCTCCTAAATAGCTTTTGTGGTTTCATCTTTTCTTTCTTTTTTTTTTTAAGGTTTTTTTAATTTTTCCTAGCTGAACTGCCTCCGTGCTGCCAATCTGCCACAGATCTGGTGAGGCTGAGGATTTGCTGTAGCAGGAACGTGTGGGGGGGGTTTGCCATCGTATGGCGGATGGTGCCAGAGCCCGTACGGGAACACAGACATGTGGCATTCTGGCACGTGAATGTCATTCCTTAGGACTATTAGTCATCCACGTAATGCCTAATGACATCACTCTGGAAGGAAATAGAACAAGAGGAAAATCAATGGACAGCAGATACCTACCTATTATGAACTATAATTGTGCATTTACCAGTCTGCCAAGCCATAAATCTAGTAGTTTAAATCCCATTTTAGCATACATTCATATATGTTAGGAGGCTGTTAACACAGGGGTGAATTATAGCAAACAGCCTTCTAAGCGGAGTCAGGATATGTTTTTTGGGTTTTTTTAAAATAATTATAGCGTTCAGCACCGTAGTTAAGACTCAGAGGGGTTTTGTATTCCACCAGCTTTTATCCCTAACCAATCACAATGGCAACAAATATATCGTCTCAGATTGCAACTTTCCATCCCTGAATTCATTCCTTGTAGCAAGTATTGATCATGGGGAGCAATCTCGAAGGCCCTCACTAGGAACAACTAGGAAATAATTATTGTGTGGGGTTAGGGCCAGACTCAGTGCTCACTGAAATGAGTGTACCTTCACTGCTTTCATTTTGTGTTGGATTAAACCACTTAAAATTCTCAACTCCAAAACACAGAGTTTAGAAGAGCCCAAATTAGGCTTCCAGAGATGTTTGGAAGAGTGTTTGCTATGGTCAGCAGGCAGTATTAATAATTAAGGCTGAATGAGGAAAGAGCCACTGCAAATGGCAGATTACATGCCAAGAGATTATTAACAATTGTGCAAACACTTCTGCTCTGGTATGTTAAAAAAATACCCTTCTTCTCAGAGCAGTAGTCTGTCATGTAAGGAGTCCTTAATAGGTTTTGTATGAGCAAATAATCATGATTTTAGTTAGAAAAAAATCAGCTTTTAAAATAATCATTATGATGAGGAATTCATGGGAAATGGGTTTTAAAACACCAGAAAGACTTACAGAGGACAGATATCCACAGAAATTAGTACATGGTCTCAATAATAACCAGAAAAGGAAAAATAGTAGTAATGCAGGAAAACTCAACTTTAAATTTAATGTTGTATCCTTCATTCACCCCGTTGAGTCTACCATAAATACCATCAAGCTTTTTAGAGAATATGGAGAGTGCTGCTTATGTGCACAGCTCCTGGTTCTTACTGTACTGGTTGACTTGGGTTCAACCCTAACACTTCCATAAAACATAAGTTACAATCTCTAAATCTGTTAGCATTGATACATATGAGGAAATACAAAACTGTCCTCTTGCCTTTTAATCAGACTGTAGCCCATGGTCACCATCTTTAAATCCGTTAAACAATAAAAGCATATTCTACATGGTCTTCTTGTTTGTTTTTTTTCTGGATAACATAATAAATACAGAACAAAGGTAATTTAGCACTTCAAGGGTACATTTTTGGCTTCTGCAGAACGATAACCTCTGATTTAAACATTGTGAATCAAGTTCCTAAAAATTACAAAGAAACTCCAAAAGTTTAAGATGATTTTAGTAAAATTATTCTTCCCAACCCCCCCCCCCCTTTTTTTTTTTATTTAAATCTTATGTCATTGATTTTGTCAGCTCTATCATGAAAATCTGCTCATGATAAGGTAGCAGTCAATGGTCGCACAGTCAGATGAAATGACTTCAAAAGCTCTATTACACTTTTGAAGACATACAAAAATACATACGCAAAGCTTATCAATTAATGATGTAACTAAAAGAATATCTCATAAGTATGTGAATAACAAGGGAAGAAGTGGTGAGGAAATAACTGAAGTTTTAAGAGCTGTTGCTCTGGTCCTTTCAGAGGAGGACCTACTAATAAAGTGTTATGGTGGGTGCCTTGAAAGAAGATATTTGGACAAAACATAATATTTATTTTTATTGCTGCACTCCTTTCATGCAGGGTAGAAAAGTAAGAGAAACTTTACTATAAATTTCACTGCTGCTGGAGGTAAGTGGCTTGTTTTTTGTGACACCCACTCTATTTTTCTGTTATTACATGATCTTCCCCTTCACACCACAGGACCGAGCATGCAGCCTCCCCGCACACCCAGCCTCTTCCTCCCAAATACTTATCACAGATTAATGATGTGGTGCAGGGCCTATGGCTGACAACATGTGCATGAACTCAGTTTCCACATGGTTAGCCAGAATATGAATGCTTGCTTTTGGGGCCAACCATTTAATGGCAATAAATATTTACTTGCAGTATGTGAATTCCTAAGGTCATTCTGCAGCTCCAGCAGTTGCATTGCTGAGTAAGTCTTTCTTTTACGTGTGCTTCTTTGTGAAAGACATCTTCTAGTTTCTAAGTTTTACTTTTTCACTAAAATGCAGTGGGGAGAGTTCTTAATTAGGCATGTTGATCTCCAGTGCCGGCATTTTTCTTAAATCAGACCAAACTTACTCAGAACCCTAAAATATAAGTGTAGGAGCCTAACTTTAGGAGTTCATTTTTAAAACTTTTGGTGCATTTCCTGACAGCTCTCATTGCCTTTTTCCCAAAAGCAAATCCCACCCTGAACCTTTTCATAGGTTTTCAGTTCCTGACTCAAGCATGAAAAGCTCCAGGATTGCTCCAGCATCTGCTCGTATCAGCAACCATACCTGCAGCCTAGCAAGGTGGCACCTCTTCTGTCGTTTCATGTCAAGACTGTTTCACAGCTGTGACATACTTGGAAAGTATAACTGCTATTTTTGTAATACACCACCTCTAGTCCTCAAGTCTGCTATTTGCTCTTTCCAAAGCATGCTACAAGCAAATCACAACAAGCGCTTCCTTGGAAGCCAGTTTTAGCAGCTGGGAGGCTGATTCTGCAGGACCTGGAGACATCAGACAACCTAAACATTGTAGGATGGAGCCAAAAATAGACCTGGGAGTGGAGGGAGACGTATCTTCAGTAAATAGGCAGTAGAAAGGATTCATGAAAACCTTGGCTTATTCTCTCTCATCATTGAACTGCTCCCAGTGGACGATTTTTATAATTATGCAAGCATAGAACTCAAGTGTTTGATCCAAATCCCTCTGAAAGAATCCTGTTGACTGCAGTGGCCCTTAGATTAGCCCCAAAAGCTAAGAGACAGTAAATTCTTGGGATACGAGCAGCATCAGCTCCAGCACACAGGCGTTCCCAGCCTGTGGGATACTACTGCCAATCTTGCATTACTGAAAGTAGAAAATAAACATACCAATGTGATATCTAATATTTCCAGTAGATTAAAAAAAAAAAAAAAAAACAAATTCCAGCTTACTCCAGTCTTTCCCAATTGCCAAGATGGGAAGTGGTTTTATATTTTCCTCTAACTCCCCCAAACTGATTCCAATCCTTTCTAGATTTTCTATGAAACCCTTAACTGCAGGTCAATCTTTCACAAATTCTCAACCTTTTGGCACCTTCTGTTCCTTTTCAGATCATTTTGATATTTTAGCTATTTCCTGGCCTGCTTTCAGTAGTGCTGTGCAGGTTTTTATATTCCGAGTTGTAAATAATTATGCTCCATGGTCCTAGATTCATCTTCCACATTCCAGCTGGGATGAGATGGGCCAAATAATTTCCTGTTTTCTAAATACAATGATAAATGCCCATATCTGACATAGTTTTCAGTAGTTTTCATGCTGGAAACTTTCCTGATGTTTCTCTCAGTGTGTGATATATAAGGTGTTGTGTCTTATTGTGTGAAAATCTGTGTTCTGCTTCAGTGGACGGCATCTATTTTTTTTTCTTTTTTATTATTATTAATCTAGAGAGTCAAAATGGTTTGCCAGTTGAAGGATTTAATATTCTAATAGAGGGCAGGAAGCAAGAGAAGCTATTTGACAGAGCAGACAGTGCTTGCAGTCTAAGCATGGTGAAGGACAGTAATTATCACTCCACAGGGAGTGATTAGGCCCACTGAAGCTTGAGCGATTACCCTTTCCTTTGCTGACCCTATAATCAGACCTGGATCTCTGAAGTTATGTGCATTTTTTAGATGACAAAGCCTTAAGGAGAACACAAGTGTTTTCCACGTACCGTATTGCACGAGCAGACAATTCCAGTGGCAAAAGCAGCAAGAGGCTTCTTTATATTATACACGCACCATTCAATTGCTACTATCTGTGCAACAACCTCTAAATAATTAGTAGGAAGAAAAGGAAGTAATGTAATAGGACGGAACAGCAGTCAATACTAATAAAAAGTTATTATTTACCAGCAATGACACAGGTTGCTCAATTTTCTTCTCTCAAGGTATATGCAAAATAAGAGGACAGTGCTATCAAAATAGGATTTCAACTCACAAGAAGCTGCAAGACAAGCCAAGTCTTTTGTTCCTATAATATCAATTATTTATTCAACAACATAAGGTAAGAATTGAGAACACAATTGCTCGGGCGAAGTCAAAATATTCCCATTCACCAATTTCTTAGGCAGTACATTGAGGTGAACAGCGTAGCCTGAATCTCAGATAAACTGCAGTGCATTTACCACTTGCCCTTACCTCACTTCCTTCTGACAACAAATCTAAGGCAAGCAGATAAGATTATAACCCATCTGCTCCATTTTAGAGTGACAGGTGTATACCTTTCCAAAGCCAAAATGCTAAAGCTCTCACTCAGCTCAAAGGCTGGCAGGGCTATGTTTATGGTAACTTCCCCCCCACGCCCGACAAGGATACAGAAAGTGTTTTAGCTGCCCTGCAAACTCCTTGTTTTTAACCCTAAAAGAGCATAATGAGATAAAGATGAAAGCGTGCGAGGGATTGAACGCACTTCGGAGATAAGTCAATCAGTCATCTGTAACATCAGAATGGGCTCTATGCAGCCTGTAAAGCAGTATCCTCCAGTCTTTTGGCACCTGCTTGAAACACAGTGAAATCCTGCTCTTAGAGCCCATCTGAGCTCATATATTCCTCTACCAAGATAAGAAGAGTTGGTAGGGAACATGATATTCGGCCAATTTAAAATGCTTGACAAGCTAGACCTGGGTGGGAGGGACATTTCAGATTGGGATGCTGTTGCCAGTATTTCTACTGAACTCCAGAGAGACTCAGATCGTGGCTTTCAACCCCAATTTCAGAGAGATCCTCCAGCAAATAATCACATTCTCTAGTCTCAGTCAAATATGTGTAGGAAGGTAGACAAGAAGCATTTGTCTGATGCCTTGACTCCAGGACCTTAGTGATAGCCAGAGAGAATGAGAAAGAAAACCTGTTTAGATGAAAAAAAATCAGAGAAAGAAAATCTGTTTGGATTAAAAGATCTCAGCTCCATTTAGGTGAGGAATAAATTGTGCTACTGTTTCATTCTTCTTTTGCCATTAACTCTGTTATCATATTACTGGCGGTATTTCTCATTTCAACCTGCTCACCATATGTGCATATGCTTTCTGTGCTACTAATTGCTTTTTTTTGACAATATCATCTATACGTGCACACCAGATTGCCAGTTTTATCACTCTAAGCCTATTAATGGCCAGACTTATAGTTCCCAAAGGAATTAATATTAACCAGCTCTCTAAATATTGTTCATATCTTTCAAAAACTCCTGTCTTTTAGGTCCTGACTCTGGTTATGTGTAATTGGGCTGCTGTATTTCATCCTCTGGGGCCTAGAGTCTTAACTTTTGAAAGTGTAGCTCAACAAAATTTATGAGAGTAATAATACCCAGGAAAGGCAAAAACTTAGGAAAAGTAAACAACTCTTTGGTCGTAGCTGTTTGCTTACCTACGGTCAAAATCTGCCCTCAGATATACATGTGCAAGTTCAGCGGGTCCCATACATACAGATTTCAGTGGAAAGAATTTGGCCTTAGATGACTTCACAGGTTTCTTTTGTCAGTCCCATTTCCCAGAGAACACTGAACACTCCTACGTGTAAACACCAAGTTATACTTTTCCTGCTAGAAAGAAAACAGTTGTAAGGAGATACTCATTTACCAGTGCTCAGAGTACAAGGACAGAATTTTGACCAGGAATTTTATACCCCTAGTTAGGCTTAAAAAAATAAATGGTATTAACATGCCACTCAACAAACTGTCCCCACACTGCTGTGCAAAGCAGATAGCAGATGTGCAGCAAATGAGAACAGTGATGTGATTCACTGCAATTCCCAACAAGACAACCACTCGTAAGTATAAATAACACTCCATGTAATTTGGAGTGGGAGAATACCAACTAGCAGATGACTGTGTTGCCCATGGAAGAAACATGAAATTAATATCATCAAAGTGTTTTAAACCAATATCATCCTATACCTCTGTATTGGGAGGCACAGAAGAGGGATTTAAGATGTCATATGTGTCATTATGACCCATGATGGTGAATGCAGATAGGTACAACAGGTTGATTTTGCAAATGCCAACTTGGGACACACCTAGAAGGGCCTGGAGGAGGTGGATCAATTTGCTCAAAAGAGTAGATTACTCCTACATAGCTATAGGAAAGCTATTGCTGGAGCCAGATGTTTAGTGATTAGATGTTGAAGACCTCAGTGCTGCAGCACCTAAATCCTTCTGTGGAACTGGGTTTAAATCAAGGACCAGCTCATGGCTTTTTGCAATTTTTAACCTCTTTTTCATAGGGTCATTGAATAGTTTGGGTTGGAAGGGATCTTTAGAAGTCACCTTCTCCAACCTCTGCAATTGCTCTTAATTGGCATAAATATTGATTTTCTAGGAAGCCTGTGATTTGACATGGGTTGGCATCAAGATCTTGATCTCTCTCAACAAGCACACACTGTTTCACTCCACATCCCACCTTTTCTGAGTGGGGTTGGGAAGCTGAACAAACACTGGGAATTTGAAGTTTAATCTAGAAAGGATGTAAGTGGTATAGGCAAGATAAAACGTTTTGAGGACTATCAACTCTAGGTACTAAAACACTGATTTGCATTCCATCATCGTCCCAGTTAACAGTTGCCTTTTTTTTTCTGACCGGAAGATGAGTCTGTTTCTCAGGGGCCCAACTCAACAGGAGACAACTGGAAGACATATTCCAGGAGGCATGTCACTGGGGACTGTGGCTTATGAGAGCAAGGAAACAGTTTAGGAAGAGAAAGAAGGCCTCTCATTTTTTAATATGGAGCCTAATTATTGTCATGGTCCTTTGCACCATTACAAGGTGCGCCAATATTAACTTTGTTTTGCTAATTGGTTAATGTCCTTTGTTAAAAAACAGACTTCATTGCTTTGTTTGAAGTCTTTCTGAAGAAAGGGATGACTGGAGGAAAACAAGCGTGACATCATTTTTCCTTGTATTATTTCTTCCTCTCAGCTCCTGAGGATACTACAATTTCTTGAAACTTAAACAGGACAAAAGTCACCTGAAAACAGCAGCAAGGTTTAACGTAGTTATTTTTGATGAACTGATGTCTGGACTGGCATTGAATTTTGTTCTATTTTTTTATTTGCAAAAAGAAAAAACAGATAGGAAAGTATTCAATGTACAATGACAGGTCTCTAAGGGACAAACCAGGAGCCTGAAGTGAGTGTGTGCTTGGCTGCCTCAAGCTGATGTTAGAAAAGCACACTGAAAGGAGAATCAAAAGGGAATTATTGTTCTCTGATGCAACAGCATTCAAATGTGGAACAGACATCATGATTGATCTGGTTTACGTGTATACAAGACTGATTTTTACGTATAAATACAGGGGAAGAGGTGAAAGAAGAAGTGGCATGGACTCATACTACAGAAATAAAACTATTGGCAAGAGGAGAGGATCTGACTCTACTTGTCCCATCCTGATGGAAATTTTGTGAGAAAAGTTCAGAAATCATTGCTGTCAACACCTATCTGAACCCAAGATTGAATCAACCTCGATTAACCTCAAACAGCACCACGACAGCCAGCCCTGGAGCCTGATCTGAGCGATGCCTGCTCAACCCATCTCCTGTCGCGGGTCTATGCCAGGGAATGAAATTTCAGCCGCGTTTTGATGCTGACGACGTTGGTATGGGTCCACTTGGGTGTGTGGTCTGGCCGGCGCTCAGTCTGCTCACTTTCATCCACGCTGAACCTTTCACTTGACTTTTGACCTTTCACTTGGCACTGTCCTGTCATTTCCTTGGTTTCACAAATTTTAGCCTCTCACTTGACCTGTGAACTGTGGCCTTTCACTTGACCTCTGATCTCATAAATTCTGGAAGCTCATACATGTAATCGTGGAACAAATAAACAAAGCAGCTGTGAGACGCTGCTGCTGAATGAAGCCCAAGGGGCCAGGGAGCAGAAGCCCAGTGCCGGCATCCCACCTCACCCTGTTGGCATGTCCCTTTGTTCCACCCGGGACTGGCATCTAATCAGTTTGAAGTGCATTGTTCTCTGCTGCGACCATACATCAGCACTGGTGTGTTGTGTCATGGCAGTGGGAAGGGATGTGGGATCACACAGCCTCGAACTTTGGTCTCCAGATCCTCATCCACAAATGCATGCAAATTTATTGTGACCTCTAAAGTGCTAGGAGGATCTTATCAAATAAAATCACCTAAACAAGTAGAAGCCTGTTTCTCTAAGCACTGGATCCTCAGCATGAGAGGAATCAAACAAACCTCCCCTGAGCTCTTTTCCCATTCATTGTCAATGTTAATCCTAAAGGCTTCAAACGGAAAGCAGCATTCAGCTTTCAGTACAGTGTGAGAGTGTATGATAAGGAAACTCATGGTAAGTCAGCTGGGTGAGATGATGTTCTCAGCTGTGAACAGGTCTGTTTTTACTAAATCCATAGCAGAGTTTGCACACAAGATGGCAGAAACTGTGGCAAAGATTACAGACAACTGAAGTTAACAACTTTTTGCAAAATAAATTGATTTCATATACGAAGCCATAGCAAAACTGAAATCTCATGGTCAGTGGTAGTTTTACATAAGGGTAAGGTCTTCTGAGAAATTTTAAGCACATACATCTTCATACATAAGTAACCTAAAAACATGCAGCTATTTTAGCGGTCTAGTCATTTGTTCTGTTTCATACTCTCAGGTCTATTCAGCAACCCTCCGATGAAAAATGCAGATGCTGCATACAAAACTCAGAACAGTGCTAATGCAGAGAAAACCCCAAATGACATGTTTTCTTCTCCTCCTCTTTCTCTTCTTGGTGGAGGATAAGATAAAGATCAGAAGAAAGCTGTAAAAGAGATTTAAGGACACATCTGTGGTTGGTGCCTTGAAAGCAAAGCAGCTTCTCTTTGGTATTGCAGTGACCTAAACCAGAGCAAGTGGCAAAAGCAGCTCATATGTAGAGTGTAATTGTACATGATTAGGAAGCAAGGTGACATGGGAGATAGACAGAAGCAGTGCCAATCTGCCAAGCCAATGCAGAGGAGATCTCTAACAAAAAGGAGCTGGGGGACCACTGATTTACTCTGACACATAATGTAATGAAGCAGTGCATGCTGTCACTTTACTTGAATTCACTGTGATTTTACATTTTCGAAGCAAACTATTTTAAATTCATGGGAAGAAGGACTATGCAGAGAAAGCCACTGGATAGAGAGGACAGTCAAATCTTTGTGTTCCTTCAGTTATAGTAAAAGATTTCAAAGTTTAAGGAGAAATTTTGCATGTCACATGGAGCAAAGGTCTAGTTGCACAAAAGGAGGAATGCTCCTTCACTGTAGGTGAACAGTTTTTGCCTGACTTCAATAAAATCCCTTGGCAAAGTAATAAAGTATATATGTTGAATTCCCCGCAATGCAGTTTCTTCTTCATTTGACTCTTTAGGGATACTCCAAGACTATTTTGATTGTTCAGAAAGATCTAGCATGTCTTCTCTCACTTATAAAAGCTTGCAGTACAAGCTTACCCCACACTCGGCACTACAAATTGAAGCTGAGGACTATGCAACAGTTGCCTTTATTCCAGGTCTTCTGTTACACAATTTTCAGTTATCTTCCAACTTGTCCGGAAATGTCAAGTTGTTGTTATTGGAAGGAAAAGGTGAGTAGTATGGCTTGGAGGAAGATTATTAATGGACACTTTTGTAGGGCATACTTCTCGCTGTGCTTATTAAATGCTTTCATTAGCGATTTTATCACAGAAAGTAGGGGTATGTAAACAAAAAGGGAAGAAACTGTTTGACATTTAATAATACAAATAGCAAGTTATCTGTTACAAACCTGAAACTCATCCTTCACCCTTTCAGATTGAGAAAGGTTCGTGGAGTGATGGTTAGGGACGACTACATGGTATCAATGAAGCACACCTTGATAAGGGCCAAAGGGTACCTCTGATGAATTAAGCCACGGGATTATTCACTCTATTACACACTTCTGGGATCTCAGAGACACTGTGCACAATCGAGTCACCCATGCTGAATAAAATTCAGGCTGGAACAGGTTCACAATAGGGTTAACTTGGACAGACTGTCTATGAGAGGGAACCAAAGGAGTCTGGATTGTTTAGTTTAAGAAAACAGAAGAACCTGGTAATTCTTACCCAGCTCTGCTTCCCACCAGCCTCAGTGGGAATCAAGGCTGTTGGTTTCCTGACATTACTGGTGGTTTTGTCCTAGAATACAATGGGAGCAGAATCAGATCTTAAAGAATTAAAACAGAATCGGACCCAGAGGAGCCAGGGCTGGGAAAGCCCTAGCACGTTCTGGTTTGAATTGAGCAGAACTATAAAAAGCCAATAAAACTCATATTGAAATATGAGCTAGAAGAAGCGCACATTGCTGAATTATGTTGGTCAAGACAACTCAATGAGTTTAAATGCTGGATATATAAAATTTTTAAATGCATTTTAGTTTAACTCAAGTAAGTCTATGTTGTTGGAATTATTTTTTTTTTTGCGATTAAACCCCTTTGTTAAAAATCATCTTGCATACAGAAATAGAGTAATAAAGAGCTGAAGCAACTTTTTCCCACGCTTTGGCTTCAGAAGCTCTTTCACTGCAGCATCAAAAGACTGGAATCCCATTTCCTGCCCCTAATTTCAATGACCAGCCAAGAAGTGTTTTACTGTCTATATATTTATCAAGCAGAAAGTAAATTATTTTGGTAGACATGTCGTTCTAATTCCAAGATAAATCTCAGGAGCTAACTTTTATGGAAACCAAGAGGGGAGTCCAAGGAGGCCCATTTAAAGCCTGTAAGCACCTGAGTCCCGTTTGCCTTTTTAAAACTTCCTGAATATACTCAAAATCCACTTTCATCCCAAAACAAATAAAGCACCATTGGCTAGTCCTCCCATGCTCAGAGCAATTAGAATCTAACAGCTACAATACACATCTGAATTCCTCTTGCTCACAGTATTTAAAAGAAAGAATTAGTTCTTGTTGCATAAACATTCCCATACACCTCTCATAGTTCGATGATGATCTGAATGATCCTCTGCAGCAGTATTTCCTGTAGAATGGACAGTTACAGCTTTTAGACACAGTACACAAAGCCGCAGTCTGGATGAATATTAGGAAGCCAGGGACCAAAATCTAATGGGAATGTCGGTTGGAAGAAAGTAACCATGAGATTCAGCAAACACATCCATTTGCTTACACCCCGCCGTGGTAAGGTGGCTGTCTGTAGGACACCAATCGCATGGATATCAGCAGAGGAAGGCAGATGATTTCCTGAGGTGTGAACAGTGGCAGGAGAAGGCCTAAGGTCTTGACATGCAGAGAGCAGCCAAAATTCAGATAACATACTCTCAATTCAATTTAAGCAGCAATCTCTGACTTTGAAAACACTAAGCATCATTTTTATTGCAAGCAGGAACACAAAGAGATTCCACTTGGGAAGTTTAATCATTCAAGGATATTTCCTGGGACAATCTGAGTGCCCAGATACCTAGCAGTTTTCTTTCATCTGATGTGCCTTTCACTTCATCTTCCCCTCTTATTAGAGCTCCATCTGTAAGCAGAGACATTCCAGGAGGCAGCAAAGTTCTAGGTATGGGTGTGGAGATTCAGTGAAGCACCCATAGTGAGGGCACCAGCTCGGTGGGCATACACATGGACCCCTGTCATGACTGGTAGGTCACACGGGTGATCACTCACTCATGGTACGTGGGATTTGGGTCATCCAATCATCCTCCGAGCAGCCCCGCACAGGACCCTGGTTTGCCAGGTCCCATTCACCACAGGCTAGTTTTGCTCCTGGCCCTCCCCCCCCTACCAAGCCTGGCCCCTGCAAGCCCAGCCCTTGTTACAGCACTGACATAAAGTACAAAGAAGTTAATGAAACTGCAGCACTTTTTTCTGCGTAGACCTGGACTATTTCAGCCACGAGCAATGTGAGCAGCCACAGGTGTTGCACTAAATAAAGTCATAGAAAAGGTCTCTATTGTAACAGTGGAAGTCCTGTTTCAAAACCTCTCTCTGCTTTTTATTAATAGTTGGATTCCTTTCTATCAACAGTCACAACTGCATTTACCTTATTTTTCAGCAAAAATGTTTTGCTAAGATCTACTAAAAATGACTACTGCTTTTTAGTCCGTTTGTACTAGAGCAAGCTTTCAATCTTTTCACAGAAGGGGAGAACATAAACTTGTGATTCAGAAAAGAGAGGAAACCAGGGGTTACAAAGGTTGGGAGGCCAAGTAGTATGAAACAGACCCCCTCCGTCAAGTAAAAACCTTGGCAGGATAACTAGAAACAGACCAACACTAAATCCAAGGGTTCATGAGCAGTAACATAATTAGCTGGAATAAAACTAATATTCTAGTGTTAAATTTCACCTCAACACAGAGCAGCAGTTATTAGGGGGGACCAGTGAGAATGAGGAAAGATGTGTTTCATTTAAGAAATTTACACTGAGTGGGAAAGCACACGTGGGATTATTTCCTAAAAAACCCATTTGGATGCTCCAAGTGACAGTGGTCGCATAGGCTGCCCTGCTCCGAGGTGGATGCGTTTACCAGCTTTGCCTGAAGTGTCTGGTAAAGCCCAGACCACCGAAATCCTGAAACATTTGTTCCTGGGAAAAGAACCACAAATACATTGGAAAAAACATTGAACAGGAAATGTTTGACCACTGCCACATCACAAGATATCAAAAGAATTTCACATTGGCTACTTCCTTCGCTGGGGGAGGCAGGGGGTGCTCAGCTTGAAACTAGAGTGGCCTCAGAGGCCTTACCAAGACCCCCAGAAAAAGCTTTCAGCAATAATAAACACACTTTCTCTTGTCCTTAATTGGTGAAATAGGAGCAAAACCTTCAACAACAATGCACATGGCGAATGTCAGCGCCGAGGAGATAAACAACGTTAGCGATCTGCGGATAGCGCGCAGGAAATTCCATCCATCTGATGAGCTGTTGGCTTAACAAGCAGCCCTTCACATGGCAGTGGCCAGTGAGAGGCTATTTTCTCTCTCAGAAATTTCCTGGAAAGATGGGAGGAAAGGAAGGCAGGAGTGAAGGAAAAGCAAGGCAAGGCATTGGGGAAGGCAAGGCGGGGAAGGCAAGGCTGTCCTCGAGCACAGCAGAAGAAGGTTCAGTGCAGAAGAGAGCAGCAAACCTGTTGCTTTCTTGAGACAGGCGGGTGTGTGTCTGCCTCTCGAGACACACGGCATTACAAATTCCTAGCTGCTCGCAGCCTTGTCGCGGCCTCGCCTCGGGCAAGCCGCGTATGGTTTCTTTTTGAACAAGCTATCTTTTAACACTCGCAACCAAGATGATTTAACAGAAAGAGAGCGTCTCAATTTTTGCGAGCGACATCCCCCCTAGACTCTACCCAAACAAAGCTACTAATGTGTGGTCATTTTCTTGGCAGCGCAGCCGCATGCTGATAACACCGCTGCCTGCTATTCTCCCAGGAGCTGGGCTGCTGGAAGACTGCTCCCTACCTCATCCCCTGATGCTTCTGATGCGGGTGATCCTCCGACTGCACGGCGCCAACCACAACATGCTACCCACCGTGAGAGAGCAGGACACAGGCTGCTCTAGTCAGGAGTTATCGTCTATCATACTGATTGACGAAACCAAGAGTGAGCAGAAAAAATAAACACGAACAGAGGCTGCAGTGTATGGGGCAGTCAGCTGGGAGTTTTAGTATTTGGCCTTGGTGATCCTACTCTCATGGTAGGTTATCTTTTCCTTGTGCTATCATTTATCATAACTTTGAGGGCCAGAGGGAGAAACAAACCTACAATTTTTCTATTGGTTACATTCATTAAACTCTTCTTTTTTTAGCACCACTTCCTTTGCCCCTAATAACAATCCCACCCCCTCAATCTGTATTCCCTAAGGAACAGTGAAATCAAATCTAAGTACAGTCCTCCCCTTTTACTCCTATTACAGCAATAGACCATTGCAAGCAATTAACCTCTGTTATTCCATCAGACCCGGGACTCAGTCGCACGCTCGCCCAGCAGTGCCTTGCCACAGCCGGCATTAACTCCCTGCTCAGCTCCCTCCATCCCGGCCCCTAACGTTCTTTGGGCAGAGATGTTGGGTTTGTCACTACCATCTCCATTTTAAATAATGCCAGTTGACTTCTGGAGCTCTCTATTGGCCTTGACAGCCACCGTAAAGCACTCCCTGAAGTGTCAGTAACAAAGATGATTTGTATGGGGCTCGCAGCCGTCCCCTCTTCTAATAGCTTTCTCATTCCAGCCCAGAAACACTGAGCAGAGAGCAGCTGCTTAAAGCTGATACAAGCATTTCTTCTCTCAGCAGGCCATTCTTGCATAACCATTTATTTTGCAGAGTTTTAAAGTGCCTGAAGGATTTAATTATGTACATAGACAACCCCTATAAACTCTATTCTAGGCTTTTTATTGACTTTTGTGCTGGGCAGCTCTTAGGCATTTCAATTAAGTGTTTTTATAAGAAAAGCAACAATATAGTAAAAGAAATATATTCTTTATAGATAGTTCCAAACAGTTTGTGCTGAACGAATAAAGTTTATTTAATTGACAAGGATTTAGAATATCTTACACTACAGCTTGGAGCACACGTTCATTTGGACCGTGGATCTGTTCAAAGGGGCCTGCCAGGACCACTTAGGTGCCAGGGGAAAACAGCTTGGATCTGATTACTTAATCCTAATAACGTGTTTTGAAACTTTAGGAGACTACCTGTCATTTAGTGGCGTGGTCAAAACTGAAGTGGTAAATAGTTGAGAGTCAAAGTTTGCTTTTGTCTCCATCAGAGCTTTAGGGAGCCCAGAGTGGGTTAGAAGAAATGTTCCCAAATTTTCCGGAAAGGCCAATGTCGCCTCTATCTGCTGTCTAAACTATTTACAAGGCTTCTGCAAACCTGCCTTCATTACGGCATGGGATATTTCAGTCCCAGCAGGTGGTCTACAGGAGAGCAGGCCTGTTTGTGAAATATGTAATACTCTTTTCATATACTTTAACCAGAAATGTGCACCTCAACAACCCTCCTAACCCTTCTAATTTCCCTTTCTCCTCTTAATCTGCTCTGCGAGCCATGAGCATGCATTAAAATCTCCCTAAAACATTTCACCCAGAGGCAATGTAATTCCGCAACAAGCAACCAACATTTCACAGCTCTGGAGTAATAGATTAATTTGAACCTAATGTTGCCCGTCGTTTACTGCTCCAAATGTTCTGGTGTAGACATAGCCCCAAGGCGCAGCGCTGTGGCATGCGCGGCTCCTGGAACCAAAGCTACAGTTGGCTTCACATCTGTGCATCACATTTGCCATGTGCCTCATTATCCCGCGCCCCACTGTGCCTACCTGTCCCAATCAGCTTCTCAGCCACAGGCTATCCAATTTTTTTTCCCCAACTAAGGATCTTTGTTCTCCTTCTCACTTACTAAATTTTTGCGAGACCTCTGCACCCAAGCAGTAGGGATTCTGCGCATGTGAACCTCCGAGCTTCTCTAGGTTCTTAATTCTCCATTAGGAACAGGAAAATTACAACATTAAGTCTCCGACATGTCACTGCATAAATTGTACCATTTGCAGAATCTAATATAAAGTCGGTGACTAAGCACATAAGCATGTAATAAAGAACTGAGTTGTTTGTTTTGACTTTAACAAGTTCGGTCTGCATCAATTATCTGTAAGTAAAGAAACAGTAATTTCCAATTCCAGATAAAAACCCTTGTCACAGAAAGAAAAGATTATTGCATCCAAAATCAAAACCAACTGTTCCCAAAAGTTTAAAGAGCCAGCCTTTTAAAATTCATTGATACAAGAACAAAAAATACATATATTTGTGTGTTCATATGAAAATAAAATCAACTTTTAACGGCAAAGTGCGCCTGTTTCAGCATTTAAAGCTCTGCATTTAATTCTCTATTTATAGAAACACGTGCAAAAACGGCACAGTGCCTTTATCTCAAGCCACTAGAGAGTAAAGAAGAGAAAGTAAAATACACTCTCGAGCAGGAGCAGGGAATTATCTCAAACCAAACATATCAGTCTCTGAAACCCAACAGCTCATCACTGCATTAAAAGGTTACATTGTTTTTGCTTCAGCATACGAAGCACTTGAGTTTGCTTCAAGTTTATACCCTTTGGACTTATTCCAGTGAAGAGAAATTAAAAATGCTTTTGGTCTAACAGCACAATGTTCATCCTCTTCAGAAGACAGAGAGGGAACTGGAGCCTAATGGACATTATGGTCCGTTTCCTTCCAGCATCATGAAGAGGACTCTATATATAGGTAAAAACCACATTTCTACCTACTTACAGCCCCTCATGCTGGGCACTGGACCTGACACGACTGAAAGCCCTACATCCAAGTACTATTAAATAGAATAAACACTTGTGGCATAACTGAATTTCTGTTCCTATGAGACTCTGAGGTTCTTGCTGCAAACTTCTCCTAGGATCATTTTTAATAGCAATTTTTAGCTGCCCTTCCCTGAGTAGCTGTCAGTTCTGCCACTAGTCTTACCTGCTGCAGTTCATGAACTATATTAGATTTCTACACATAATTCCAACACACACACACTCTCACCGAGTACATTTCATTACATGCTTGAATTAATTTATTCTATATGGAATTTGTTACCTTTACAATAAAAAAAAAAAGTAACTATTCATTATTGAGAGCAGACAGATGGAACATGTTCAATTTAAGACATCAATAAGAAGGGAGGAGGTGGGGGGAAATCTTATAATCTGTGTGGCACAACCTATTCCATCTGGTACTTCCAACTTGTCTGCCAAGACTTTTTTCCTATATAAAAGTGAATGTTTCTCTTTAGAGTTAACGGAACATTCTTGGGCATTAAGACTCTGCATCTGATTTATAGATAACAAGCAACAACACACACTTAACATACAATATTTTGAAAGCATAATCTGTTTCATAAGGTAAAGGTTCTGGGCTTGACCTAGGAGAAAACAAAACAAAACCACAAAAAAAGCACAAACTCCAGGAAATTGTGTTTATCTGTAAATGTTATCTAGGCAGTCAGAACAGAAGCTGCAGCTTTTGCTTTAATGAACCATGAAAGTGATTCAGCAAACTGTTTTGGTCTCTTAAAAACAAATATTAAGCAACATCAATACTAAATTATACAACAACAAAAAATGTTAGCGATCTCTCAAGAGGAAGAAAAACCTTTTTGGCACACTGCCATCAACATCCAGCATCTAGAAGATAATGCCAAAATTGTGAGGTTTTGGCACGTGTCAAAATCAATTTTAACTGTTGGTTTAAAGGCTACTCAATTAATGGCAATTTATTTCCAATGAACGTTAAGATAATGGAGCTGAAGTAATCATTTTTTCGTAATACAACTACATTCCAAGAGAATTTAATCAAATAGGTGGGTTTTTTCCTAGTGCCTTTTTGACAGAGCACTAAATGTACACTTCCCATACACTTTATTTCCATTCTAGAAGCATGTTCCCTAATTCCTGCAGTGCTTTGCATTAAGCTGTCTCATTATACCAAAGACATTATGTCACTTCTCTGTTTATGAGCACACTGGCCCTCAGCCCCAGGAATAACACCCGGCCACAAACACCCACTTCTGGCAACCAGCCTAATGACAAAAAAGATTGTTTCGACCCAAAAACGAAGAGGAATTCAATTATCCACCTAAACCTTACAGTCACGGAGGAACAAGTTAATTTGGTGTAATGATGTACCAAGGGTTCACATTTATCTTTTCAATCTTGGGGAGAGATTAGGTGGGTTCAGCTCGGTGGCCACGGAAATGAGTGGTCACATTGGAAGGCTCCTGGGTCTCACATGGGGGCACTTGGTATGGAAAAATAAAACAATGAGCATCTGCCTCACGTATCCAATGACTACCAATCACCTACCGTATCTCTAGTACAGAAAGAAAAGTGTTTTCGTTGCTAATTTTATGGGATTCAGTTGCAAATGTGTAGTATTTGCTTTCTTTGAATCCCACCGACTGTTCTTGCATTTTAAGGAGAAAACTATCCACAGAGCAATGCTTTCCTCTGTGCGTGGACCACGCAGGGACACAGTCTGTGCCAGCTGTAGGACCTCCAATCCCACACAACCAGAGAGCCAAAACACTCCTATCCATATAAAGCTGCACTGGCTGTGATTATTTCAGTGAAGATATTCAGGATTTATGTAAACAGAAAAGAGATCAGCCTCACAGGGGTTGCGCAGGGTGTTGGGGAGAGAATTGATCCCACCCAGGTGCCAGGGCACAGTGGGTGGGCACCAGTGTCCTCACCCTGCGGCATCCCGGCCCCGCGCTGGCACCCCAGGGAGGCAGGTGGGAAATATGTGCAGGAGAAAAAGGCCAAAGTATATTTGTGAGGATGTTTGAAAATTAATAATATATTTCTTGCTCCCTTTGCTCACAGCTTTTTTTTTCTTTTATTCCTTCTGACTTTCGGTCAGTTGACTTTAAGGCCAAAAACACCACAGGATCTTTTTCCCTCGCTGAAGTTATCGTGCACAGGAAGACATTTCATTCCTCCTGACGTACGCAACCTGCACATGATTAAAGCCGAGCTGTGGCAGAATGAACCATTCCACTCACAAAACTCTATCTGTCCTGGGGGGTGTGGGACTGGGAGCAGTGGAGGGCCAGGAGGGCTGCGGCCCCGCAGCCCGCTCCCCTGGGTCAGGGCATGCTGGGAGGGGAAATAAGCTACAGAGCAGACAATTTTCAGCTTGACTGGTTTTACTTTCTCTACCAGGCCTCAAGAAAACAAACTGACAAAACAAAGGACACAAAATTAATGACCCATGCCTTCTGTCAATTGACTCTTAGTAACAGTGGCTAGTTCACCTTAATTTTATTTTATTTATTTTTTTTTCTCTGCTTTAAGCAAGTTGCCATAGGCAGATGTTAAGGCTCATTTAAAAATTCTTCAAAGGCATCACTTGGTTTTCATTAATGTGTTAACTGTAGTTGCTGCTGCTGACTAACAAACAATGCAAAAGAATTTATTCGAATAAAAAAGACAACCAAACAAGCAACCCCTCTTAGCCTCTGCATGTGTTTTTCCAGCAATGTTCATAAATAATGGCATATCTATATTCTGGGGAAAGAAATGCTATTCAGGGCTTCACCGTCTCCTCAAAACATTTTACCCTCTTGAATTCCTTTCAAAATGACATTATTTATAAGGCTGGACTTTCACTTGACAGCTCACCAGGAAAAAAAAAGTTACAACAGACCTTTTATTATGAAGCCACTACATTATTTCTGAGCTGGGTTTACACGCATTTTCAGCAGAGGTGTATTTTATACCCTAATGAATACCACTTAAAAAATGCTAAGATCTAGACCCTTCTTGCACAGCACCACGTTTCCCAAGCCCTGCTAGCAGTCACACGATTTCCCTTTTCTAACTCCTGGCACCGGGGTAGAAGGTGCCTGATGCTCCTCCAGCCAGCAACGTTCACTTCCTTTAGTCCTGCATAGCTAAAGCGCTGCACAACTTTTTAAATATTTACTCCATTATATAAATGTCCATTGAAGGGCACTTACATAAACGATAAGTGCTTACAGCAAGCGCTTTTAGAGAGCAGGATCTGTGGTATGCAGAAGAGATAAGGCCATTTCCTGCAAATCCTTATTCACAGAATTAGTCCTTAATCAGGCAAATAGACCCCCCAATATCAATGGGGTTTCTCGTGTGAGCAAGGGTGGCAGGATTGGGCTCTTAATGGGGTATTTTAAAAATTCATCTCCCTTCCCACTGAAACCCATGAGACCTGTTATTGATTAAAGCATCCCAGCTGCACATGTCCTAACACCAGCAATGTCCATACTGTACAACCCAGTATCCTCCTCTCTAAATATTTAGCTGCAGGTGTATGTGGATCAGCCCCTGCTACTCACCCAGAGACTCTTCTGGGTTTATAAAATGCTGGGCTCAGCGGTAGTCCGCATACAAAATAATTAACAGGTATGTCACATGCTAAAATATATTCAACATAAAAGAGACTATTCAACCAAGTCAATAACTATTATGAAGTTGCTTCTTGCCATGGAATTAAATGTCATGAAAGAAAACAATATATTGGAGAACATCATCAGAAAGCTTTAGGTATCTGGTGTAAAAGCTGGACTACTATGGTAGGTCTCTTCAGTAAGAGACCCAGAAATATTAACCTGATTTTATAGGTCAGGGGAGCAAGCTGGAGAAGTGGCATGTGACAGAGCTGCTGGTCCCAGCCACCAGCAAAGCCACCCCAGCAGTAGCTGCACCAGGCTGGGGACAGGACCAGCTTCCAAGCCGGGGCAGGACCACCACTCCTGCTCCTACCTTTGAACTTGGAATTATACACATGCACCAAAGGGATATGAGAACAGGGATTGCTAAAAGCCTCTTGCCAACCAGCCTAACTCACTACCCACTATCTATAAACTTCCTAGAAAGTTACAAATATTACAGCACTGCTCATTTAGTGCCACTTTTCATGCCATCTGTCAGCATTTCCATTACAAACCTTTTTAAAGGGTTTATAGTGCAGCCACAAAAACCCACTTCAGACCAAAAGCTGGTGTACAGCTTCCCAGTCTGGGAGCAAATGACTTTGTCAAACCAAACAAAATGTGGTTTATCTCCCTCTATGTTCTAGCAAAGGAAAGAGCCTGAGAGGTTTGCAAAATTAGCAGGAGCTTCTACTTATACACAGCTGTACGTTCTTGTCTTGTTTTGTACAGTTTTAACATTAAGTTATAAATTCCTGAAGAATTATTTAAATCTTTAACTAGAATTACAAACACACGCAAATATGATCACCCTCTGGTTATTTTGGATGAATCAGGGAAATTTTGCCAACTTCCATCAATTAGGGACTCAGCTGTTGGTGACAATTACAGAGTGGGGGGGGGGGAAAGGGGGTTTTTGTTTTTTAATAGTCTGCCTGTCTCAGCCAAGTTCCATGAATCACAAATTGTTGGTCACTAAGTATTGACTGATCAGTTCAATAAACAAACAATAACACATGGTAGCTTCTTTTCATCTTTAACTCCCAAAACACTTGTGAAAGGGGCACATCTATAAGCAACTTTATTTTACAAGAAGAACAGGGTCCCTTGAGGTCACTTTACCCTCCGCCTGGTAGGATGAGAGGAGTTTAGAAATGGGATAATCACCACAGCCCTGGTTGCTGGGGTGCTGCTCACTGCTCCAGCACAGCAATGGACCTGGCACCAGTCACAGCATTAGGATTACCTATGAAGTGCAGCAGGGCACAGTGTGAAATCTCACTAGAAACCAGTAAAGAGGCACAATTAGAGAAGTTAATGGACACAAAGTCCATCCAGGGCTGAAATGAAAGATATCACCTCTGTCTTGGATCATTGGAAACCAAAATAATCTCTCAGAGGAAGGGTTGCTCCATTCTCACCTAATCCCTAAATTGTTTTCCTCAGTATCTGCTACTGGTGTTACCTGAGACAGGGGAACAGCCAGGTTTTAGCTGGATGAGAGCTGAGCCTTTTCTTATGCCTGGTGCTGATGGGGAGCCCCGTGTGCAGGGGCTCCACAGCTACCCAGGGTTCCCCAAGGGCTGGCAGGGAGGTGCAGAGACACTTGGTGTCCAGGCTCAGGGCTGCTGGCAGGGCTAAGGGGACACAGTAGTGGGAATAGGGGAGACAAAAGCAGGCACTGGGAAGGAAAAGGTACAAGTATCTGTGAAAAAAAGATCCACAGCTCACAAAAAAAAAAAAAGACTCAAGAACTGCCCTAGCAAACTGAAATCCCCACACGTGCCTCGTGCAACCCCCAGGCTGGCAGAGAAGTCCAGCTTTGTACAGAGGCAGAGGTGACCATTAGGATTTTCTTCTTCTTTTTTTTTTTTTTTTTTTTCCATTTGGAAAGTCACCTGCTTCAGCAAGAGTTGTCAGCAAGCCACACACCATGAGACAACCTCAGGGCTAACAAATAGTTTCTTCCACAGCAAGACAGGTTTTTTTATTAAGCAGGAGCTCAGATGCTGTGTTGTAGGAACACAGAGGCCATGTGGGGTAAGATAGACGAGAAAACCTGAAAAAAAGACTAGGATATTACCACTATAGAAGAAAAAAAAAAAATTGACACTGCCTGTCCATTTAAAAGCAGCTTGAGCAGAAAAAATTAAATGGGCTTTGGATACAAAGAGCTCCATGTCAACAAAACCCTGACACATCTGCTTATTTTATTTCATCTATCTACAGTACTCATACAATGAATGGACACACACAGCAGCCACCGAAATAATGTGATATTGGTTTAAATGATCACTGGATTAGGCCTTATGGTCTCCATTCAGCAAAGCATTTAAGCATATGTTTAAGGTTAAATACATACTTTTCATGCTTAACTCTACAGGGATAAGCTTAAGCATATGCATCAATTTAAGCAGATACTTAAGAGCTCTGCAAAATCAGGATGGACATGCTCAGACATGTGTTAAGTGCACAGTGTTATTTAACTGTTGCCTCGTGTAAAATCTCTGGTGAATATGCTGAATAATGGAAAGTGCCCGTAACCTGCTCACAAAGCCTGACCTGGGCAGATTTTGGCTGATACTCGTGGGTGCACGCACGTGGGTCCTCGGGGAGCACAGGGAGCTGCCTGGGCAATAAAATCTGAAGCCGAGAAGTTGCTACCCAAATGCTGGGTGGTCTCTGGTGGTGCTGGAGAAGTGGTTATTTAATACCATTTGTAATGGTTACTTGGGGCAGGTGGTCGCTCACTAAAGATGGGCTGGAGCACAAATGTTGCTGTACGTTATGCTGGCAATGCGGAGAGCACATAGTACAGGGATTAGCAATGGTTTGGTACCAGAGAGAAACCGTGCCTTCCAACCCACTTGGAAAACATATTTTCCTCTAAACTTAAGGTCTTGTTATTTTTAATGATGCACAAGGATGTAAAATAAATAAATCGACAATTATGGTACTCCGAGATTTTTGGGGGATTTTATTTATTGTGTGTAAGGTATAAGCAGAAAATCCTTGACTTTGGTAAATTCCAGATATTTAGCCTAAACTACTTCTGGAGTTGTAGAGAATAAAGTTTTTTGCAGAATATTGAGCCTTATCTAGTTTCAGCAGATTATTTTGAAGCTCAAATCAAACCAATATAAATAATGGGTAGAATTACTAACCTGCAGGGAATGTCATCACAAATTTCCTGGAGTTTTCCATGTAACTATAAGCATGACTGGTCTATTTACTGAAAGTAGTATATACTGTATAATGTTCACTGAAAACTCATGTAACTAATGCAATATGATAACCACTAGGGTGCTGCTGTGACGTAAAGGATATATTACAATTTTATCCAATTCAAACAGGGGAAAAAAAAAAAGGCTTTACTCGTCCTGCCCTCTAAACAAATACTTTGTCTGTTCTACTGAACTTGAAATTCAAGGTTATGCATAAGTCATCCTGCAATAAAAATAATGTTTTGGAATAAACAAGACTGCACTGCAATATGATTTGAGTCTTCAATCACTGAATTTTTTGGAAATATTTATATGAAGTGAATGTGTTATGTGTGCCAGGATTTTTTATGACTCTTATAACGCAGTTGCAATGCATCGTATTGTTATGTGCAAAAGCTCTGGTGACAAGCACATAGATTCAAAGTGCTGGAGCTGGCTTTGGCAGGAGGAGATGTTTCATTGAGATGATAGACTTAGCTTTGCAGAGCCCAGCCCAGCTGCAGTGCTGCCTCATCACAGCATGAGGATGCTGGCGGAGATACCTCCCACCCATACGCGGATGAGGGAATGAGATGGTCTTTCTCCACCCGGGCACAAGCTGTCTGAGATGGTGGCCATAGCTGCTCTGGAAGAGGTAGAGCAAAATCCCTTTGGCAATTTGAGGGCATCACAGCTTGTGCACAAAAGTAGAACATGCAGTAAAAGCAAAATCATTTTCCTGTCATCACACTGCAAAATTCATTGAGGTTGCCTGTCCTGCAAAGGTGGAATCTTGGATTGCTTTGCACTGGACTTTGACACAATTCAAAGGGCACCACTTGGAGAGCACAACATTCCCAGCACTGGACTAGTCTTCTAAGAGTCAGGATTACATGCCACCATGGGAGCCTTTAATAATAACAATAAAATAACCAAGATGAAAGTCAGAAGTCTGTATTCAGCTCTTCCGCTCTAACATTTCACCCTCTTTCCAGACAGAGACGACTTTGACTTGGCCAACTCCAGACAAAGCCACAGTCACCTCTAGTGATAAGGATAGTCATTCTGCATCTGCAAGATACAACCTTCCAGGAATTCTGGCAGTGCGGCCCTCCTGGGGCTGTCACTGTGAGAGAAGACTTTCATTCCCTCTCAAATTACTGCCCAGCCAGTCCCCTGCATTTACAATCGTTATAAGCTTTTTTGGACCATACATAAAGATAAGAAGTAACCTGAGGCTTAGAGAAGGAAAGCAGATACCTCCCCATATTTTCTGATTTTAGTGGGGTATCTCATTTCAATGAAAATGAGACACATTTCTAGGTCCCCATGCTAAGCTAGGGTCACTCCAATTTCTGTTCACAACACTTTTAAAGTGTATGCTATTATTTAGCAACTCCTCTGTTGCTGGTGAGAGGCAGCACCACTTAGCACCCCCAGCACCTCCCTCTGCAGAGTGTTTCTGAACCACCCTGCATCAAAATGCCAGGTAAAGCAAAGCGTTCTGCATAAAAAACTTCTTTTCACTCCAAATGTTGGGAGCCTCGAAGGACTCGGACCAGCAGGAAGGACTGATGCCATCACCCTGCTGAGAAACACATCCATGGCGAGGGACATGTTCCTCATGGCCATGTCATCATCCTTTTTTTTACTTTCCACAAGGGTTTATGAAGAAAAACAGAAAAGTGACCTAGAAAAGAGGCATCTGTGAGCAGACGTGCAGCCCCTCCATGTAGCTGTATGCATCTAAAAAAAAAAAACCCGTATCATCAGTGAATGGGGGTTTCTCCTTCAGCCACACACGAGACACTTGCTCTTCATCCTAAATGCACACAAGAGCATTAAATACCACAAAAGTAAATTTTTTTTAAGGCATAAAAATCATCATCATTCTCTGCTGGTCCACTACTGGAAGTGATGTGCTGCTGTCAGCCATGGAAATCAATGTGGTGGCGAGCGATGCCCCACGCAGTGGTCTCACACTGCCTGTGGACACGTGCAACACTCGGCAGCAAGCGACCTGGGTTTGCCAGGGCAGGATGGTATTTGCCCTTGGCTCCTAATCACACAACTCCACTGCCAGTGCAGGTTCATGAATGTAAATCTACATTAACATCTCTGGGAGGGGGCAGATTTGGGTTGCAAATGCAGCAAAGGGCCAACCTCTCCTCTGCCCTTGTCCCCTTGCTGTCTCCAGTTTCTCCATCCCTCCACAAGATCCAGGGTCACGCTTTCTCCTCCAATCTTATCACAGCATGTGAAGCAAGCAAGCCAAGCCAAGACCTTAAGATCTACTACCAGAAGCCCTCATCAGAATATAGTGTGTATCTCATAAAATAAACATGGTAATGAAAACCGTTTTTACCATAGCCCTCAAACCTATGAGCATTAGCAGCTGCTTTCTGTAAAGCCAGTGTTGATATTAGGGGGAGATAGGCATCAGCCTGGGAGATGCTGTGCTTGGCTCTTGCAGGGTTAACCCACCTTGGCTGGAATTTAGCTGTGCTTTGTAAACCCGCACTGATAATGAGTGTTTACATACAAGTCGAAAGCTCTAAATAACTAACTTTGAAACCCAAATCTGAGCTGTAATTAGATGCCCCTCTTTCATAAACAAAATCAGACTGTCTTGTGCTTGCTTTAGAAATTGGACTAATCTTTGACAGGTTGTTCTCATTTTCCAATTACCCACTTGGGAACGAGCGTTGGCACTCTGGCAAATAATTTTTGGCTGCGCCCCTTGGTTGCAAATAGTGTCATTGTTCTTGGTTAAATCTGTGAAAATTATACCTCCACTCTCTCATTGCTGGCCTCCCACTAGAGCATCCTGCATGGCTTGGAGACCGATTTCTTCATCAGGCTCCACATGCTTCCTTCACTAAAGGCTGTAAGCGGGGCAGAAGTCTGCTGTTTAAGGAGCTGCCGACTATCCACGTGGAATTACAGAAGTGTCAGCCCCGAGCAGAAGCTGCTTTTTGAGTTGCCCTGAATCTACATGGGGAGATTTGCCTACAAAACCAGCATCGTGCACCTGAGCTGCTGCCACGGTGTGAATCCACAGCAGCAGACAGGCCTCGGCACGCTTTTTGGCTATCGTTTCCCCAGTTATATCTGGCTGATTCGGAACAGGTGAAATGTTTCAATGCTGCAGATAGAGGCTGGAGCATGAGAAGCCAAACCCAAAAGGTCTATAAGCACGCGGCTGATTTAAACCAGCACAAGAGACTGGGAGCAGGGCTGTAAATTTTTCTTCTTGTCTCTGTTCAAAGACTGGGCATCAGAGGAAAGGCAAGGAGACACTTTTTCACCACAACTTGGCTTTCTTTTCCCGTGGTATGCCCTTCCTGAGGATGAAGTCAATAATATTCTGCACATATCTTTTAAACTTGCTTTAAAAAGAGGCATGGCAGGATTGGTAAACTCTAACCGCCTTGGATTTTGTATAGTAACCAACAAGTTGGTCCTTCGTTTCTGCCAGGGTTCTACAGATGTTTCCACCACACAAGCCACAACCAGCAACGGCACAAACCCAGGCTGCTGGTGCTGGCACCTGCCTTGAACTCTGCCTGGAAGAGAGAAGGTCTTGGTTATGCTATGTCCTAAAGCTCCAGAGAGACAGAAGCAATATTAGTTGCAGTAGAAATAAAATGGCATTTATGGATTAGCATAATCTACTCATTGTTTCTGGATTCCACAACATCAGAGGCTTGTTGTAAGTTCACATGAAGCTCATGAGCACTGGATTTTGTATTTAAGGATATGGTGAGATAAAAAACGAGGGGAAAGGGGAAAAAATAATGTAATGGGGAAAAAAAAAAAAAAAAGAAAAATCAATCCCAAACATGAAATAGAAAAGAAACACCCTATTGGTTACATATCCAAAGCAACTACAGGTGTCCATTCAGCCCTCAAATGCCAAAAATATATTTGAGATCCATTTGTTTCAATATCATCTTACACCCAATTAATTACTCACAGATGAAGGAAAGAGGCTTCTGGGAGCTGTAGTCGCTCTGGGAAATCAACAGTCCTGATGACCAGAGATCCACAAGTAGAGAAAAGATGTAAAAAGGCATTGGTGTGAAGGACGCAGCAGGAAGGGTATGTCTACATCATCCACCCTCTGCTTCTTTTGTTGTTTTCTGTGATTGTACTGTGCCATGTCCTTGGTGTCTAAGCAAGGCAAGAAGCATGTCACTGCTCCCAGCTACATCCTGGGGTGGTCCCCAGGGGACTAGGATGCTCCTCTGAGCTGTCCAGCAATGGGCAGGAGGCCACAGATATAGATTGCCTCAACAGCAAGCAGATATTTGGAGAAATGTTTTCAAAACAAGGGTGATCAGGCTCTGGGGCAATCTCCAATCCCTGGAGACACTCCAGCCTCAGACAGAAAAGGCCCTGAGCAACCCAATCTGGGTAGTACCTGCTTTGAGTGAGGGGTGGCCTGAAGGGCTCCAGAGATCCCTTCAACCTCATCTACACAGTAATGACATGACTGACTCTGCCACTTGATGCTTCTTGTACCAGTCATTTGCTCTTTATGGGACATTAAACTCTGAATGTTTAGATAGTAGTTTGCTGAGCATCCTGGATTGTAAATTATACCCAAAGAAAGATCAGGAATGTTACCAAAGCCTTGTCATAATGCCTGTTTATGTCAAGAAATACCCACAACACGACCTTAACTTGAAATGGTCTGAATTAAACAACCTACACTAATGTTTATGGAGCCAAAAGCAAGAAATAAAAATATGAAATTGATTTAAAGTAAAAAACTGAAGTGTAATGAACCTTGTAGTGACAGACTCCCCTAGGCATGTGTCATTCTATAGATAATAGATGCATATAGGCAGACACACACACATGTTTATAACACTGATGTCCCTCTAACTTGCCAAACCATCTTACTGGGTTTTCTTCAGTTAAAATGAATTAGAGGAATTAATTGAACAAATCAAACTAAACTTAGCCACAGCAGCGCTCATTGCCTAAAGAGCCTCATAAATCTGATGACTGATGGGATGATGGCAAATACATCCTCATTACCATGCTAAACTCAGTTTGCTAAATAAATTAGTCATGTCACCGATGTCGTCACTGCATTCCTCTGCCATGGCCACTGCACAGCCGCCGTTGCTCTCTCTTTTGCTTCCCCAATAATACCTGCCAGCTTCAAAGGGGCACTTGGGGGAATTAATGACTCAATGTTTGCAAAGCACCTTGAGATCCCCCAGATGAAAGGTGTTTTATAATCCCCTCTTGGCTTGCCCAGCCTGTGTCAAGCAAGAAGTGCCAGAAGCCAGCAGTACTGGACCTGGAGGGAGGTTCTCGTGGCCTGAGATCCTTGGAGGGACCCAAGTAGCACGTGCTGGCATGTCAGGGGTGTGGGACAATCCTGCACTCACTGTTGGGAGCCAGGGTCAAACATTAACCAGGCTGCAGGGTGCTGGCACACCTGCTCTGGTCTGCAATGCTGCAAGTTCACTTTTTTGCCACTAATAAACCTGGCAAGGATTTCCAGAGTCTCGTGGGTTTGGTGGAACCCTGCAAATGAAATCCTTCGAGGTGTTTGCAGATCTGACCCATTCTGCCTCTGAGTACAATGTTCATTCCTCCCCTCACTGTTTCTCTCAAGGATACACAGTTTTCCCTAAAACTGCAGAAGAAAGTTTTGTTGGCTCTAACATGAGAAATATGAGACTTTCCCCTTCACTTTCCGTGCTTGGAGATTTCCCCGCCCCATTTCTGGAGAACACAGAGAGAAAGCAGTAACATCTCCTGTCACTGAGTGCTTCCACCATCCAGCCAAGCATCCTGTTCCATTCCTGGTAAGAACAGGCAGACAGAGCTCACGTCACAGCCCTGCACATCACCCCATCACTAGTCATGTCCTCCAGAGATCTTGCCAACAACTCTAAGCAACAAGTGCCAGTGATGCCCTGATATTTCAAAAGCTTTAAAAGAAGAGTAATGGGAAAATACTTCAAAGCAGCTACTGGTATTAAACTCCTCCTCCTCAGGCAACTGCCAAATTTCAAGCTAAATAGTTGGAGTTTCCTCTTACAGTTTGGAAAAAGAAAAAAAAAAAAAAAAAAGCAAAAGCCTTGTAAACAACTGTCTCAGCTCACCATGTCTATGTGCATATTTCATCAACTCCAGGGGAAGTTGCACACATGCATTCGCAACTAAACTTCTCTTCTAGGTGTAAATTGAACAAAAACATCCCTGAGGAATCTATCTATAAGCACCAGGATTTACCTTTGCGCTCAGCCACATTTGTACTCCTCGATGCCTTTTTCAAGCTCTACATTGCAGGACAGAAGGTATTGCTAAGCCTGCCTGATTTTCATATGAATGAGGGTTACTGTAAGAGGGAACATTGTTTTTAATATTGGCCCAGAAAAGTACAAGCCAGCAGATGGCAGTTTAAACCACATTCAGTCAAAACAACATCATATTTTAGCCAGGGCCATTATTGTCAGATCACTTCAACACATCTATTTGAAGATTTGACTGTGAGGATGGCAACGAGACTAAAATGATTGGCTGGGATTGCTGGCAGGATTGCTGCACCCCTCTGTAAGAAGTGTGCATATAGGCTGTTTCCACTGGTAAGCTCTGCAAGGCTGCGGGCTCATCCTCAGATCTGTGTGAGCAGAGATGGGATGGTAATGCCAGAGGTGCACAGTTTTATTTGTGTGCACATGTGGATGCAGGTGGGTGCTGGTCATGCCTTCTTCATCTCACGCTACCATCTCAAACTCTGTATTCGTGGCTGGACTGTCAGCATCGTGCCTGGACACGTATGTGACTGCCTGTATATAAAGCAGAGCATTCTGAGCCGTTCCCAGGCTCTAGGGTGCTTTGTGAATGTTATTTTTTTATTGAGGAGAGAAGGCATTTATCCTATAAATGAGGTTTGCAGAAGATCCTAAAAATGACCAGACTGTTGCCTAGTCTCATTTTCCCTGATGCATCAGTGAATGTCCCTCAGCCAAGAGAACCACCAGTGCTTGCACAGCCCCACTGGGTCCAGGCAGTTACTGAACTAACACAAACAAATTTCCCTAATTCCATCTATTTAACTATGAAAAAATCTGGGCAGAAAGAGATTTAAAAATATAAGTCAAAGTGTCCATGTTCTTCATTGGTTTCAGTGAGCAAGCACAGGAGGGAGCGCCTTTCACAGCCTCCCCTCGCAGATGGGCACACAGCTCCCCATGCATTCCAGGATGATAAACCTTTGATATGCCTTACACTTCACTGCCCTGAAAATGCAACTTTCCACATTTATGAATACAAACAACACTATTATCTCTACCTTTCTAATATTTAACTAATCTAAACACTCAGGTAAAATGTTATCTGAAATGGTACTTCTATAAATGCATTAACTTTGTCTTCCTTTGACTTTTAAGATATCTTTCCTTACTAATACATCTGAAAAGATTGTTTGGAAAGCCTTCGTAAAGTGGCAGAGCAAACAGATGAAGGGCGTTCTTTAGTAGTTCTTTATTATTAGCTTTCCAATGATACTATCTTCTTGTACTTTTCTTAACGAGAAAATAAATAGAATTTGTCTCACACACAGCTGTGTTTTTCTTTAGCTAAGGAATGCACAAAAGGAAATTTTTAAAATCATGCATTATCAGTGAACTAGATAGATAAAGTAAATAGATTCCAGACAACTTGCTTCTAAAAGATTAAAGGTTAATGATGGAACTCACCTTGCTCAACAGATTTATGTATTATCAAAGTCTAGAAAAGGTACATCCAATTTTCCGGCATTACCTACCAAGCAAACATCAAGAGCAGACCCACATCCTTTCTCAACTGAGCAACATCGTTTAGTGCTGTTTACAGATTAATTGGCATTATGAGAACATTTATTAAAATACTTAATTGACCCCAGCTATTTCTTTTAAGAAATTCCGCTGCTGACATAGGGTGCCCACTTAAACAAACAGTATGGTGTCAAAGATCCTTCTTATTGTACCAAAGATTATGTAGTAAAGCACTGAACTGATGATATGCACGGATTGCTGGTACCTTCTCAGTAGTACTTACTTATCGGTGCATTTATGCTAAATAAATATATCTGGGTTTGCTAAGTAACCCATAAAACAATTACCTAGCTCTGAATTATGTCTGAGGAACTCTAAGAGAGCATATCAGAAATAGCATAAACTTTCTAAAGTTAGCTTGCAATTCTCCTCTGGGACAAACGATACTAAGGTAAAGCTGTATCTTTTGAAGTGTGTGGAAGATTTGTGACAATCAACCCTGTAAAACCATGGGCAAACACAGCGGCACAAGCTGCTTCCCACTGCCGGGAGCTGAGGCGGTTGAAAATCCACAGTAGCCAGCCCACTGCAGGAAGGATAAAGCAGTTGTGCTTTAGTCTGGTATTTTTTTCTTACATTTATTCTTATACAAAACTCAAACTTTGGAATAGAAAGGGCTCATCCTGACTCAGCTTCTGCTGGAGCATCAACACCTTTCAGGATACATATTTCTAATGGAGCACAGTTTAATCAAGTCCGGGCACGTTAGTGTGGGGACATTACTGAGATTATTTATTTGTTTATTTATGAAATCTATTTTAATCCCTGCTTTTCTGTTGAAAAGCCTAAAGCCATCAAAGGCTTAATGTCTTTGTGTGCCATTTAATGGCAAATGAATATTTTAACTCTGATCTTTAATGATCCTTATAGATTTTTAAAGCCTGGTCCATATATTCTAGCTGTCCCTTTGAATGTATATTTTAATGACATCAGTGAGAGTTATAAACAAAATGAAGATGGAATTGGGTCCTTCACAAATCAATCTATTCTGGAGATGAAATTGTGCCATCAGGTCAAAGAAGTATTTTCACCCTTTGCAAATTCAACTCACTTGAACCTTCAACACCTCTCTCTGTATTCTCTCCTCTTCTCCCTAACCTGATAAAAGTAATTTCCACCTCTCCACCCTTCCGCCTAGATGATAAAGTAACTAGCATGCTATAAGACATCGATTTGTTTTAATGCAGAAATATATGACTCACATGTTTACCTCTGCACTAAAACCAGTGTCACAAAGTCCCGGAAAACCTTTGAAAACATCTCAAAGTCATAACTCAGGGCCACCAAACTTTCAGTCAATGGTGGAGCTTACTTTGCATATTCCCCTATCAAGCCAATGTGAAGAGAAAAATGAAAAATTCACTAGAGCATTTATTTTTTGCTATGCATAAGCCATGTGAACAGTGCTATTAAAACAGCACTGGAAATTGCAATAGCATTATGGCATACACACTGTTAGTATCAATTGCAGCTATATCAGATGCACGGCCCTTTCACAGATTATATCGTCCCAGGATATAACACAATCCCTGGATATCACACCAGCTTTGAGCCTGAGGTCCCCACACAGCATGGGATAACATCAAGTCTGTTGTCACACAACATTGCTCTAGTGAAATTTGCCCTCCAGCCACTCCAAACCTTGTCCTTGCATACACTGTACCGGTGTTGATTTGCAGGAGCCCATGGAAAAAAAAAGGAAAAATCAGCACTGTATCACAGAGGGTTTGATTGCCTCAGCTTAAGGACTGAAACCTTTGAAAGGCCACTGGATCTCACTTGCAATCACATGAAATCCCACCTGGCTTTGATTTAAAATGACAAATCAGGCCAGGTTTTCCTGGAAACTGAGTCTAGATTTGTGCAGAAAGTTTACAAACCTCAACACTTTCCATGGGACTTCAGGTTTCCTAGCAAATATTTTGCGTGCTCTCATTCCATTTCCTCCTAGCCTTTTCTGTTATGGAGTTACATATTGTGATGAGACAAAGTAGAAACCTTTGAGACATTCTCTGTTTCTTTCAAATGTTGTTGAAAAAAAAGCTTATTTTAATGCCAGACTGTGCCATACCTATTCTCACCGAGTAAAATTTTATGCGAGAAATTGTCCATAAGCTTTCAAGAATGTGCCTGCAAAACTGTTGACTGTGGAGAGAGGTGGCCAAAGCTACATGAAAATTCTTCTTTGGTAGCAGTCAGTCAAAACTGAAACACAGCATAAAAATAAGCAATACCAAGCTATTTATTTTTTGCAGTACTTAGGCGTGCTGCAAAGAGGGACAATCCACACCACCTAGGCGTGAACTGGTATTTTTATTCCCCACACACATCTTCATTCACCTATGGATCCCATGGGCAAGAAGCCCAGGTAACTGTAGATTTCCAAACAGCAACAGGAGAATAGAGAGACTGAATGTCCTCCCCACGGCAGGTTACAAACACTGACCTTCTCTAATTTTTCTATTAGCCATCTGATTCTGCAGTTTTACATTAAGCCCTGAGGTAGCCGCACAAGCCCATGCTGTTAGGTACAGCCTCTGGAAATCCCTCAGTTCCTTTCATCTTCAGCTGCCTCCCCGAGAATGACACCTGTAACAAAGTCACTTGAAAGCAGAGCTACCAACTGTCGGTACTTTCTCTTAAATCTAAAAACGTTTGGTAATTTGCTTTCTGCTGAGGAGCAGCTTGCCAATGAGTCTAGAGATCTAAACAGACAAAAAAATTAGCAATTTTGGATGCTATAATTCGAAGGGGGAAGGGAGACAATATGGTGACAGTGGTGAAAAAGCAACAGTGAGCTGATTGAGATGAATGCTACCTTTAAAAGAACCAGAAGCATCTATTCAGTGAGAAAATAGGACTATTCCATAAAAGAGATGGGAATCAATTACAGGCTTTCATGAATACAAGGCACAAGCACTAGTTAAAGCAACAACTCTTGACCCACGAGCATAGCCTATTTCTGAAACAGAGATCACTTTGTAAGAAAACATATGTCAAACCACACATCTGAGATGCTGAAGCTCCTTTCTTCATCAGTATTGAGAAAAATAAGTCAATGCAAGAATGAAAATTACTTTGTGGAAGACCAAGCGTTATCAGTACAGATTACAGTTGCCTCAGTGGAAGAAGTGCGTAATGCACATGTTATGAGCTACCTTTGTCCCACGAGGTAAGGATATATTTGGAACATGACTACTATGCAAGAAGCAAAAGAACTGGAGAAAATAAAAATAAACTTGAAAAGTCACTGGGTCAGAAGGAGATAATACCTGATTTGGTAAATTGGCATGACATTATAAAAAAAGTAGTTGCAAAAAAAACCTAGGATTTGAGAACCCATCAGTCCAGTCAAATTCACACAATTGTTTCCTCATAAGCGATGGGTTTTGTCCCATTTCATTTAATTTGGATCAATTTACCATTAGCCAATTCCAAGCACACATTTGAGCAAATCAAGCTGAGGGAGTGAACGTTAAAACAAACAGTAAAGGAATTGTAACAGACTGCAGAGGTGGTGGTCAGACTTACTAGCAGCAGGGACACTGCTTCAAGACCCAGTGCCGTATTCAATAGACACTGGTATCAGCCTGCAGGAGAACGGGATAGTGCTCAGTTTGCATTAACTTAATAAACTAAGAAGTAGGGATTTGGAAATTACTGAAGTTGTTATTGTAACTGTTTGCTTTGTATAAGCAAATAGTGGGTTAAGCTTTTATAAGAGCAGCTCTTAGGAATCATAAAACAATTTATGGTCCTGAGGGGAAAAAAAATATCAATATTGGATTTGAAACCCATCTTGAAAGACTGATCAAATATGGAATCAGTCCTAGAGAGTATGTTTAAATACAATGGCTGAACTCTTAGCTAACCCCCAACATGCTGAGGTTGTCTTTTCCTCCCTCAACGGGAAGAAGCAGTGAAGAGGAGAAACAAGAAGGGTTAAACCCTGCTCTCTAAACATGCCTACTGATTCAGCAAATCAGACACCTAATTTCTAAGTATGCAAGTAGATGGGACACTCATTAGTGCACCCAAAGGTTTGCACTGTAAATCCTGTAATGTGACTAAGTTCATTGCTCTTGCTTTAAATAATTTATTTACTAGTAAAAATAATAATAAATATTCTAACAAATAAAAAAATCACTAATTAAAATTATTGTATACCCCTTATATCACTCAATACACATTTTGGCCACATTTAAATATATTTAACCCCATACAAGTTTGAATCAAATAGTCTTTGAGACCCACTGACATTCTTTGTTCCCCAAAACTCATCAGCCCCACTGAGAGGCTGGAGAAAAGATTGGGCTAGATGATCCCTTCCAGCCTGGTATTCTGTGATTCTATGATAAGAATTGCAGTGTAATCTTTTTGGCTTTAATTTGAGCTGACCGAACACTTATGGTCCTGAAGACACCTGAGGTGACAAAGTCAATTGTGTATTTGTAGTCCAGAGTAGAAGGAATTATACACACGAGATCTAAGAGGAATAATTTTCAGAATTTGACATCTGCCACAAATTTCAATCTCCTGGAGCTTTTGCAGGGTAGATCACCCCTTATTGATGCCAGTGTAAATCTTAAGAACATGTTAATGATCTCTTCCAAAAATACAAAACTGAAGTTACCAAAACCAGCACATCCACATAATTCGGGGATGTTTTGAAGTCTTCATTCCTTTACATTAGGTGTCACCGCTCGTAACTTGCAGTTAAATAAAATGAGACACTATTAAAATTCACTGTCAGCTGTTTGCAGCATCACCTATCAGTAGCAAAAAGAGAACCAGGGAAAGTTAAACCAGCTGGTCTCTGACTATAGTCAAAGTCTATGGGACCAGGCACGGCTGCTTCTGTGTGCACCTTGCTAGGAATCACATCCAGCTCCAGCTGAAGGGCAACACGTGGGTCTCTTTCTAGTAAATCCATATGAACAGGTTATGAAAATAATTCTGCCATTTGAAGATGGAATTTTTTGAAAATGAAGAACAAAACCACAAATCAATATCCTTACACTTCATGCAGTGATTTCTCCTGCTGATAATTAAGTCCATTTTGCATATTGCAAAATCCCACTGACTGTCACTGTAAATTTTCTCCTGTTATTGACAAACTGTTTGCAGATCCAGAGAAGAGTGGGCCTTTTTCTAAATCTATGATTGTGTGTGTGTATATATATATCACCTACATCACTGACATCATCCAATAAACTTAATTGATGGTGGTTTGTCTTAACTAACCTATGTTTTCAAGGTGGTGTCACGCAGAATGAAATGTGTGCGCATTTAAAATCTGCACCCCTTGGGATAGCTGGCATATGTACAAATTCCCAGTTATAAACTTGAGTTATAATGTAATCCTCCCAAGAAACACTGATGACATTAGTGGCACAATTTCTGATCAGATCCCCGAGCCTTCCTTCGCTTTGTCCTACCTCTGAGCCAGCATGTGCAGGTTGCCCAGCCACCTCCAGTGATGGCTAATCACAGAGAAGCCAGTGAAGCATTTCTATCCCTGGGTATACAGACCAGTCCGGCAGGCACCGCATGTACAATGGTCCCTGGAATATTGTATCATTCTGTGTCTGCAGTTTCACCACGTGAACTTTATTTTCCATGGGATTGTCTGATGAAAAATAATGAAGAAATTTCTCATATTCCACAGACAGGGACACATCACGACAAGACTCATACCAGACTCATGGTATGATTCAAACGAATCGTACAGCTCTGCCTCACCAGAAACCACTTGGAACAGGCGGCGTTGCTTTGGACGCACACAAGCCAACCGTGGAACAAATGAGCGTGCCAAAAAATAGCAAAGCTTAAGACACTTTTGAGCTTTTAGTATGTTATTAGAGATGAGCAAACGCACACGAGAACAAAATGCACAAAAAGCTGATCTTATTCCAGACTCTTTCAAAATCTGTGCAGTAAAGTATTTCTTCTCCTCCTTCCCACTGAACCCCAAAAGACACATTATCTTTGAAAATATACTGCAAAATTCACAGGGTCAGCAGGTCTGGCATCGTCTGCTGGGCTGGCTGCAGACTTCAAATCCCGTGCGCGTTGGGGCTTCCTCAGGGGAAGCAGCACTCGCTGCATTCCACTTTCTTAATGGGGTGTAATCAGGAACACGTTTGCTTCAAACCTATTAGTGAACTTCCCGCTTTGAACCTGAACTCTTTTTTAAAGTCTTTTTTATTAAACTCAAGTATAAAATATGCTTTATTTTGCTGACGACGGTACCTGGCATTCTTTCCGATGAGATTTCAGCCCAGCGTTACGAGACAGCGAGTGTCTCTGCTGTCTGCACGAGAAAGGAGACAAGGGGGCATGCTACATTCTCATTCCCATTTTCTACTTTTTGTCCTTCCTTTTTTCCTCCCCCCCCCCCCCCCCCAAATCTGTACAAAATAATGGGATGTTATGTTTTCCTGATACTAAAACTGAAATAGACTGACAACTCAGAGCTGGAAAAGCCTGTCTTAATTTTTGTCTAGAAAACCTCTATTTGTTTCTGGATCGTGCCATAAATGGGTTAAGATTAATACTTCCTTGGTCTAAAAAAACCACACCATATAAATTTGCCCAATTCAAATGCTAAACCTGTGAGTTGTCATTTTAAAACACATTTCTTTCTCTTCGCCATTATCCAAAAGAAAACCAAATGATAGATCCTCCCTCCCTATTACATTTAAAAGAGCTATCATTAAAAAAATAACAGCGTTTGTAACTGCACCCACACATTTTGCCCAAGTATCAAAAATTGCCTAGTTTTAATACTGGGGCATTCCCATCAGGCAGAGATGTTGACAACCAGCCCAGCTTAAAAACTACTATTGGATACGCAAATATGTAATTGAAATAACTGCTTACACTAAATCAGATTTATTATTACACTCACAAGACAAAAGGGCAGAAGCAGCTATCCCTTTTGACTGCATAACTCAGGCTGTTACATTTTACCCAGACACTCCTGAAAGCAGCTGAAAAACCTGGATTTGGCTCAAACACACCCAAAAAGCACACAGATCGAGAGGGATGAGGAATGTGCCCATTAACCAGTGGGTTTACTGCTGTGGTTCATCACCTTCATTTACCACAAGCCTCTGCAGAAATCTCCCTGCACCTAGGGCCCCTCAGGCAGCTGAGAAACCCCAGCATCTACCCTGTGGTGCCTTCATGTTTCCCCATTAGCTCAGCTGAGCATTCAAGCTCTCGCCTGCTCTGACTTTAAAGGACCTGGAAGAAGTCCTCCAGTTTTGGCTGTACTCTGTGTGGAGTTCCTCCCTGGATTGCATCCAGCTAGCGCGGGTTTCCCATCACAACCTCCCAGTCTGCAAGCACGACCAAAAAAAAGCTTAATAGAGTCCACCCGCCTCAGCCTGGCAGAGAGCACAGCTCAGAATTTATGTTTTATTAAAGCAACGTTAGTAACACTTTTCAGTGTGCATGAGCAGCTATCCTTACACTCAGTAACAGCTTTCATCCAGCTCTTGGCACTATCTTTGATTGCAAAGAGAAGAAATGTTAAAATCCCTCTGTTTAAGTCACTAGACTGAGATTAAGATAAACTAGATTCAGTTCTTAACTATATCATATTTCGGTGCCTATGCAACTCTTTCATAACATGGAAATCCCAGTTTATAGAATATCTAGAGCTGGGTAGAAACGGGAAATTTCATTTTACAGGTACTTCTGAAACACCAGCATGGAAAAAAAAAATAATAAAAAAAAATCTAAATTGGAACTGAAAGCTAAAAGTCCAATGCTACCCTTGAAACAAGTACTCAGGAAAAAATCCTGGATTCAGAGGAACTTAAACACTTGAGTCAATATTTCATTTAATATTTAAACTTCTTTAGGTTAATTCCATTCATTTTTAATTTGTGTTTTAAAGCCTGAAAAGTGTTAAGAGAAAATATGCTGTATTACAAAATTATATTTAATATAAACAGATAATTCAAATATATGTATACCTCAAAACAAGAAATATGTTGACACTGGAGAAATAAAATGGGAAAGCTGAATATAAACTATGAATTTTAAACAAGTCACTTCAACTTTTCCCATAAAAAGTATGGAAATATAGACACTTTTCCCCAAAACACTGATGGTGTGGTGGAAGACCTCTCCATGATTTTCCCAAATTTTCGTTGTCAGGTGCTGTGTGGAAGAAGCCACCAAATGTTCCTTGGTATCTGCATGTTCACCTTCTTTTGGAAGACTGGTAAATAAATAAGACACTGCTCTATGTATTTTGTTTCTCATGGACTGAAAGCTCTGCAAGGAGTGAAACCACCTTGTCGTTTCAAGTCTTTCAAGGCACTACTAAGGTGGCTTTGAAGCCACATGTTGCAAAGGGAAATCTGCCATGCTTATTTTTTTGGCCATTAATTTTTGAAATTTTCTATTATTCTCGATTTCTCTTCCAGGTGAGACCAAGTCTGCGAGGAGAGACTCTGTATCTTCAGGCAGCAGTGGTCAGGACATGTCTTGGGATATGAAAGAGACAATTTTAACTCCCTGCTCTGGGTTAAACACCTGACCAAGCTGAATTTGGCTCATTTCTTTTAATAGCAGCTTGGTTGGACCTATGCTCGCCACTCAGTGTAGACACATTTTCTGTATTCATATCTACCACACACAACCCTGAGGAATATTTCCAGAGGGAAATCTCAATGCAGAGGGAAGATTCTCATTAAAACCAGGAGGTTGTCATGAATCCAGAATTTAAGAAAGAAAAACACTTTATTTTTTTTGAGTAGGAGAATCGCCAACAGCTTCAGTCTGGACACTGTGGCTTTGCCTAAAGCACCACTGTCCAGCTTAGGAATCACCTATTTATCAGCTGCTCCCAGTGCCCCGGGGCTGAGAATCACCATCCCACTACTGGAACCTCTCTGCCCACACTCTGCGCTGTGCCTGCTGCATGCAACAAGCATCCTGCTTCTGCAAAAAGTCTTCTCCTTTCACCCGTGGTGCTTTATAAGCTCCTGGAGGACTGGTTTTAAACACAGGTGATGGCAGATGTGGAGACACTCACCCAAGCCTTCCCCACAGACGTGGTAATTTAAAGAGTTTAAGGTCAAACTTCAGCAGAGCTACTCCAGCTCCCAGGGAAAAATGCTCACACGATGCTTCTGTTTCTCCTCACTCATTCAGGCCCCATATGTTAAAAACCAAGGCGCAAAAATCCAGAGCCTGATTTAAATATTGTATGGCCAAGCCCAGCAGCTAAGCCATCATTAGGTGTTGACTTGACAAATTTTCTGGGGTCGATACCTGCATAGTCTTTCATATAAAGCAAGCCAGCTTGTTTCGCTCTTCGTGCTGTTGCAGGCCAATTTTAAAACTCCCTGAAGACTTTATTTGTAGGATGTGCCTTTGCTTATGGAAAAGTAACATGTGCAGACAAAATAACCATTTTTCACGTTTGATATTGAAGTCCAGCTGAAAGTAATAAGAAGTCTGAGATCTTAGGACCCTGGTAGGGCAAAACTCCTAATGAAGATGGATGTAGAAGAAGAGAGGGAATGAAAGGGTATCTGGTCTTATCTACTGCACAGGATAGATTTCTACACAAGAGAATAAAAATAATTGACTTGTGTCTTTTTTAAATATTATACTTCTACCTCTTCCACTCAAGTCATCTCACCCATTTGCTTTTTCCTGCTTCTCTCAAACCCTACAAAAGAGGGGTTTGCTTCTTGACTTCAAAAACTGTAACTGAGAAATGAGTGAATTAGTCTCTTTTCTTGCACCAAACCAGTGATTTATTGTTAGCTAGCTTTAAGTCTTTACTCAATGGCTTGGCTGACTCAGACAGGTCCCATCTATGCACCCATCTACACGTCTGCATAGACAAGCCTGGCTCCTGCTCGAGCACCTAAAGGAAAAGTGTCCTTTCTCTGCAGGGACACACACCCACCAGTTGGGGTTTTTTGTGTGTGAAGAAGGTGTTAAAGTGAGAAAAACCGCTGAAATGCTGAAAATAGCACATCATGGTGCTTCCCGAGTGCTACTAAAGTCCTTCTGAATATCACATATATAATTAAGTCTGGTGTCTCATATCTGGCCTAGCTAATAGATAAAGATTCAGAAAAAGCTTTTGTACCATGAGATGTGAGCATGGCAGCAGGATCTCCTTTTCCATCCCAACTCGAATTTACTGCTGCCCTAAAACGTGTCATTTCATTACACTTCTCATTGTCTCAGCTTTTATTGCGACACATTTTATTGACCATGAAATTATTAAACCCTTTTAAAAAAAGTGCAAACCATGAGATTTGTTCTCAGTCTCTGAAGGGCATCTAGATATTTTGTAAATTTTACCAGAGAAACTTTAATAAATATAAAGGCCCTTCTCCCCACCCTGCCTTGCCATTTGTAGTTTCCCAGTTTCCTTAACGCTCAACCTCCAGTCAGTGTGAAACCAGATGGTTAAACAACTGGATAAATCGCGGGCATTGCTTACTTTGTCTCTTCTGTAAGCACTGAACAATAAATCTCACAACTTTCTTGCCATGAATGTGATGGTGAATGCCAAATCCCAGTTCAGCAGACGGACTCCTATTTCCTGGGCCCGCAGAAGATAGAAAATATCACATTTCTACCTCATTCGACCCTTTCAATATCCCTGTCACGCTTCATTGCTTTACAAGGCACCATTTCACTGTTGCAACAAAGATTACAGGGAATATAACAGGTAAGGCCCCAAGCAAACATGGAGCGGAGCAGACCCGAACAGGAGGCACAAGGACTTCATGTCTTATCTGCTCCCCATCTTGGCATTTCTAACCACAAGGGCTGCCCCGCTGACAGCCCTGCCTGTCCTCAGGCAATGAATCTGTAATAAGATATATACACACAACAAATAATAGAGGTGGTTTGTTGTATTTGGTTGTTGGTTTTTGGTTTGGTTTTTTTCTGAAAAAAATATATATCGAGGTAATTAAATTGCTAACATGATGGATGGCCTCATTTTATATTTGAATTCAAAGTGACTTTCTATAACATATAAAAAAAGTGACTTACTGCAAAAAAGGATAATGCTATAACTTGCACTGAAATAGAAATATGGATATTTGCCTTGAATTCTGAAAACAAGAATTGTTACTCTCCCAGTGACAGTGTGCAGTGAGTGTTTGGATGTTCTACCCCAAATCCTAAAATATTTTGGAGGCATTAATTAAAACTCAAATTTACCTCCCATACAAAAGTAGAGAAACTGGGCACTGAGATGTTGCAATGTATTTAGAAGAAAAAAATTAAATCACAATAATCCTGGGAAAGGAGGCTAGTTATTTAAGCACTAGACCTTATATAAGCCCTGTATGATAGAAGATTGTATATGGCGTTGGCTGCATCACCAGTAGTCAGGATTGTACAAACTCCCATTTACAGATCCTGTTTTCAGCTGGATTGACTTAAAAAAACCTTAAGAGTATCTTATCAATACCATTGATACATAGTCACAATACAGGAAAATTGTCAGACTTCCTCCTCCCCCATTCCTCCCATCCTACAGGAAAAAAATAAGAAGCACTGACCAATCTTTTTAAAATATTTCAGAATAGCTTCAGGATTTGCATAGATCCATTAAACAAACTAAGGATTTGATGTCATCTTCGAAGGCCTATGTTAATGTAAAGTTTGGGTTGTGATGCATTATAATTTAGATCTGATTTTACATTTGCTCGCTTTCTATGTGATCTATGTGATCCATACCGCAAGCTGCAGAAGCTATTGGCCAGCAGCCATGAAAGTATTAAATGTAAATGGCTTGTTACATCGGCAGTTATTTGCTCTGCAGCAACGCTGTTTTAAAAAACCCACTCAAAACGCCTATAAATCCTGGTCTATATTGTCTTGCTTTTGCCTGACACTCACAGAGTTAACAGGCAAAACGTTTCAATAAAACTTCCATACAAAGGAGCTAAGATGTTAAAAACTCACTGTTAACATCTGTTCATCATTTCATTGTGCGGCCACACGTTAGATATACGTGCTTACTCATAAGAGCACAATACCTAACTGTGACCTCAGCTGTGACATCAAACAAGCACACGGGGGAATTATTCCATGCTTTTGGCATCGACACGGTTGACTTTCACAAAGGGGGGGGGGGGGGGGACGGGACACACAGAAAAACTGTGACTGATGAGTGGTGAAACTGCAGGATTAACAACCAACTTTCATCAGTCCTTTGCTGTTGGTTTCACTGCAATAGGAAGATGTGAGCATGTAAACGGGTCCACCCCCCAAAATTAGACAAACGTCATAATGGGCCAGTTAACTAACCTGTAATTACACTGTCACTTGTATTAACTTCATCACCCACTAATAGAGTAAGTTATAGTGGAAGCAGGCAATGTTGTTAGGAGGGTTATTTATTTTATGCCCTAATTAATCAGTACTGACACTGAACCACATCCTTCCTCCTTCCTCATTATTTAAATCATCCATTTATATGGATGAGCCTCTTTGCTTTGTGCATTTCATTAATGCCTTAACATGCTCCCATAAGGAGAGTGGCAGGTGCTGTTCCGGTGAGGAGGGCAACAGAAATGCCAGGTGGCTGCTCCCACTCTGCCAACATTTTTTCTCTACAAAGGGCAGCGGGGAGGTCAACAGGATCAAGTCCTTGGGCTCTCAGGAGTCTAGGTCCCTTGCAGTGGCACGGAAGAAGTGACTTCCCTGGGTCAGCCAAATTTCAAGCATTAGGTACTTGAGAAGACCAAGGAGGACACCTCTTTCTGGGAGGGCACTACTGCACAAGGAAACCTTTGCTTCAAGTCAGGCACATGCTTAAGTGATTTCCAGAATCTGGGTCCTGATCCTAAAATTGGAAGTGACAAGTAGAAGTTCCCTTACCCCCCAGTCGCCCATCCTGAGGCTGAGAGAGAAACAGAGATGTAAAACTACTTGGTCTGCAGAATGGAGATCAAAGTGTGGTGGGTTTAAATTGAATACGGGGCAATTTGGAAGACTGAAATTCAAAATATCCCATGCAGGTCTTTATGTAGGGGTATACAATCTCTTGTAGCTCAGTTGAATTATTTTTATTTACCCCCATGTTTTGAAGGGGTTACCTCTGCAGCATTTCATATAGAAGAGCCAAAACAAAACCTAAATCAAAGTATTTTTTATCGAATGTTTTAAAGACAACTTTTCTTTCACCATCCTTTCTTTCAAAGTTCCTTTTTTTCTGATACTTTTGCTTAATACACACGTCCCATGCAAGCACTTGCTGTTACACACGTGTAGGCTGCTGAGCAGCACGCAGAGGCTAGCAGAATTCTTTAAGTGACTACTAACTTGTTTAAACAAGGTGCACAAAGGGGCTCACATTGACAGCTCTCATTTGAGGCAAGAAGCCTCTGTGCAGTTCTCCTGGGAGATAAGCATAGGGATGGGGATGGCTGGCTGAGCACAACAGCAGCAGGGCAGAGCCCAGTCTGGGCTCCCGGGAGACACTCGCTCACACTTTCCATGCTGTGCTGCCTTACCTGGCATCACAATTAAAGAAGTTTAACATTAAAAAAACACCCAAGACCTCTTTAAGGCGTTATTCTGCTTCTTTCCTCCAACACAGGCAGCTCCTGCCGTAGTTCAGTCACCTCTGAAGTGGGGCTGAGCTCTGAAAATTCAAGACTCATAGATGAGGAGGAGAATGCACAACCAGGACTGAGAAAACTTTAACAGGAGCACACATTCATTGCCCAAAAACACCTTAGCAAGAGGATGGGGAAGGCACAGTGGGTCTTGTACCCCATGCATGCCAACCCCACAGGACCAAAATCTGAAACCAGTCCATTAGGACCCCACATTTTCCCTTCAGGTTGTCCAAGAGCCCCAACACCTCTCTATGTCCATGTCACATTGCCCAGGGCAGGTACACCTGGAAACACACATTCATAGGTCAAAATGGTTATTGACAGAATCTTTGGAAGCTGTTTTTTCTAAAGGAAGACAAATGGCACAAGGGTTTGCGTATTTTACTTGAGTAAAGCTCAAACACAGCTTCAGTGAGCTTTCGGAGGACAAAAACCAGTTGCACAATTGAATTCAAAGCTGACAAACACAATCGTATCAGGCAACTCGCAATAGCTACAAAGGGACTTTTAAACCTCCAGGAATTTTTAACCTGCGGTAGGCTGAGTTCCTTTAGTTCAAGAGAATAATTTATAAGATTTAAAACTATATTATTAATTTGCACAAGATTCTTCTTTTAAATGAAACATGTACAATTTTACCAGTACAGCTTTCAGGCAGCAGCTCACACGCCGGTGCAGATAGTTGCAAACTAATGCAGCTTTCAAAAACGAGGAAACATTATCCAGTGACACATTTTGAAACGAAAGGCCATGTGCAGCTCCATTAATTTGTGGTTCAAGGCCAATAATTAAACTATCCAGGTTCCATCCAAATATTTTTCTGACTCCCCAAACATTTTGCCAAGCCATGAACTAATTTTCACCACGAAGACCTTCTCATGTTTAGCACATTTCTGGAGACAGTTGCTCACTCGGCAGAGCTCCAGGGGCACTTGAAACCTTGTGGTGCAAACCGGTCAAAAGTTGCCAAGTCCATATTGTCCAATGAAACCTCGTGTGTCAGAAACCATATAAACCAAACCGAAGCTGTACAACTTTTCCACAGACTTCATGCCCAAAGCCATGCAAGGCTGTGGTTAGGGCCAATTGCACACATCGTGAAGAGATCCTCAGACAGTTTGCACCTACAGGGGGTCTTCGTAGACTGGATTTTGGCCAACCTTCTGTGTTACCTTTTGCATGTGAAGAAGGCCTTGACCAGGATGTTCCCCTTTTGTGTTTATTAGGGAAGAGAAAGGTGATGAGCCTTTTGTGGGTATCACGATGTTGATCCCTCCTGGCCAAAGCCCAAGGGTTTGTTTTGAAGTGCACCATCACACTGCATGTTTAAATGCCCTTTTGTTCAGTAATATTACTCTAACAACTGAGGTGTATTACTACTACAACACACAAAACCTGCACACATGAACGTCCACTTAAACCATCCGACATCTTTGCAGGAGAACAAAAGTCAAAAAAGCTGAGCAACCAAGTGTCCCATCCTGTCCCCATTTAAGTCAACAGCAAAGCACTGGTCCCAGTGCCTCAGTGCTGACAAGTATGAGAATTGCCAAAGAAATGCACATTAATTATCATTACTATGTCTGTTATTGTATAACAGACTGTGATTCTGTACTTTATCTCCTGGACCATTATCTCCTGCCATGTGATCTAAGTGTTGATACTGCTAATGTAAAGGAACACAGAACAGTAGTCATTTATCCTGCAAAAGACCTCGTGCTTTTCTTGTTCTATCAATCATTAAACAAGTAATGTCTTTTGTGTTATTGCCTTGACATTCATTAACACTCACGTCACAGGAAATCTTTGCAATTAAAAACCTTATTGACGATCTGTGGTTGTTTCTCATTGGCGTGTAACAAGCAAGATAATAAAAAATGAAAACAATAGTGTTATCATAGATAACTGAGGAGGTTTTTCCTTTTTCTTTTTGTACCTCAACTATTTTAATGTTGCTAGTCTCTATTTTTTTTTTTTAACTTGAACATGGACTCGAGAGCTCTGAATGCCAGCAAACCACGTTTTATCAGTCCTGAACATCTGAACACCCCTTTGACATTAATCCTGTATGACCAGCTTTAGTGGAAACACTCAGTCCTGGAAAAGTCAGGCTATATGAGGACAAGACAAATGTTTCTCTCTCCATGCTATTCTGACCCTTGGAAATGCATAAGGACCACATGTGCTAACCAGTGACACAAAAACATCGTGCTCTGCCCACTGTCAAAACATGCATCAGGCTGGTTTCTGTATTGTTGGTGCTGCCCTGGGGCTAATGCCTTTCAGGAGATGGAGAAAGGTTTGCAGGGAAGCTGAAGCCTTGGAGGGAGAGAGACAGAGTTGGGATGGAGGAGGACCCTGCAGGTGACAGATCCCTGGCTGAGCAGCAGCTCAGGTCTGATGGGAAGCAAAGCAGTGGGGAACTGCTGGTCTCTGGCTGTGGCTCTGGAAATGAGTCCTTTTTTTGCTTCTTGCAAACCCAGACTCCTGTCTGATTTGGGCCATGCTGTCTGAAAGGTACCTTCTGGAAGATAAGAAGCACAACCTCAATTCCCACAGACATTGACATAATTGAAAAATTAGACCATTAGGCACTTACATTCTTACAGGCTGTTTTAATTGCACGCCATATATCTTGGGCATGTTTACTGAACGCTCCATGTACATGGAGGTAGCTGAGAAATGAGGGCAACCTTGCTACAGAATTGAGACAGGGAAAAAGATATTTTATCAGACTCATCCTTGCCTTACTTTTATATTACAGTGCTGGAACTCTTAAATGAAGAAATGTTAAGGCAGAAGGGACCATTATAATAATCTCACCTGATATTCTCCTTAATATTATACAATATTCGCCTTCCTGCTCAGTGACCATACTTCAAATTTACACCGTCCTAAGAGAAAGAATCAGAGCCATTCACTTTGGAAGAACTATGCCCATGAAGAACATTTGGAATAAGCTCCTGTGTGCATCCACATCTCTTGATAATTAGCAAAAGTGGAAGCAAAACTCTCAAAAATACAGTAAATTATATATTTTCAGTTCTCACATGTGATGGCCTCTCTTTAAAGCCTAGAACTGCATTTATGATCAGCCAGAGCACTGCAGAATACATGGTATTTTACACAGTAGCAGACTGCCTTTTGTTGTGCACCACAGTAGTTAAATAAATTCCTATCTTTTACTTTTTCTGGTAATTTAAGCATTAGTAATGTTGATACCCAGTCTGGACTACCTATGGTTTTTCTTTTGACATCAACAGTAATGATCTCAGAAGGAATCACATTTATAAAACAATCCAACAGAAAAAGAACATAACAATACATGACAAGTATATTTCTCCGAAATGCAAGTAGAAAAAACCATTGATTTAATGGTACAGGTATTTACATTATTCATATTGTATGCCACTGATTAAATTATTTCTCATAGCCTGTAACGAATACAATCAAGTGATAAAATTAACATTTTTACATTAAAATAAAGTTATTTCTACCTTTGGTATTCACCCTTGTTCATTGAGCTTAATAAGAGAATAGATTTTGCAGAACTGAGACCAACACCAACATTGAGTAAATTAATCTGACAGCAAACCCTGCTCCCCTTGGAGCCTCCACAGTTTGCTAGACTACTGTGCAGGCCAGAATACCACAATTTTTAACACAATCTTTCAAGGCCATCTAAACTTTTTCAAGGCAAAACAGCATTATACTATTGAAATTCGTGCAAGTCTCAGGAGATACTCTTACCACAAAGAAAAAAAAAATTATATATATAAATAAAGTCTACTTTATGAATCCTATATGAGATTAAAACAGCTTCATAGAGGAAAGTGGTCATCTGCTCCCACTGCCAGTGAGGAGCTGGGTTTATATTCAAAACATAGCTGCTGTGGGGAGGCTCTTGTACATCTTCTGAGGAATGACTCTTCTACACTGGACCAAGAGAAATCAACTTTTTAAAGGGTGAAATGATACCTTCAATAGCACAGACATTATCGAGTAATTGCTTCTGCCTCCCACCTCCTCCTTCAGTTTGGTGACAGCTACCCCCCAGTGTACTTATACTAGTTTTGTACAGCTTACCTGACCTTGGTTTTGTCCCCGGGTATGAGTGTAGCCCTGGTATGAAACCACCTTCTTAGGACTCCAGGCAAACTCATGCCTGGTGGGACATTTTCACACATGGTAAAAGTTGTTTCATCTGAAGTCACTGCAAATTTGTGGACACAGTAAACTCATACCACAAAACAAACCATTCTCTTTGTGCAACTTTATGAAGGAGGAGGATTTTCCTGTTAAAACACACTTGAACCACAGAGACAAGCCTCAAACAGCCTGTTTTTATTTCTGGCTACACCATAGATCCATGCACCACCTACAACCAGTCTTTTTATCTCCCTGCTCATCAGTTCACCATGAGCAATGCAACAAGCACGCTGGACAGAAATAAGAGACCTCAGGTATTTGGGCATTAAATGGATGAGCATTGTGGAAAAGAGTATTGTGATGAGAATGCACAATGAAAACAGGGATGAGATAAGAGATATCTGATTCACAAAGATTATGCCTTTTGTGCCCAATATATGGGTGGCTAGCAGGTCACTTTGCAGGAATTACAAGTAATATAAGCGGGCATGAGGAAACAACATTTTAACTTGAAAGAACTTGTAGAGGGATGAGAGAGAATTTGCATAAAACCAGTAGAGAGCAGATGGGAATGGACAAGCCTGCTGGTATCAAACACATACCAAAGGAAAATTACAGAACAAGGAAGTTATTGTAGACAGCACTTCGATATCTTAACCATATATGAAACCAAGAAAACCTCTAAATCCACCAGAACAATCACCTAAAGGCTTTAGCAAAAGGCCCTGAGTTTCTGCTAGAAAAATATCACATTACTGGTGACAAAAAAAGCCTTATCATGTTTTCCCGCCTTTAATTGCTTTAGAAGACAAAATACCTATGCGTGAGGAAAAAAAAACCTGAGAATACAGGTAAAGGTAACTGCTGTATTAATGTGTGTTATCTACTCTCTAACTGTTTTAACACTGCTTTGGGAACATGAAAAAAATTCAGTCAGTGCCAGAAATACCTTTTCTGACAGCAAATATTTGGGGAAGTTTGTTGTCTTTAGCCATACACCAGATCCTTAGAAAAAAAATTAAAAATTATTAAAAAAACCAAAGAAGATAAAAGAAAATTGGCTCTGGATTCAAAGAAGATTGTAAAAAAGAAATGTGATAAGTATCAGTGTTCTAGAATTAGGACAAGTCCAAGATGTTTTCAGAGGCATGTATCCGAGATGACGGTAAAAGGCAGAGAAATATGTAGGCAGAAGTGTGAAAGAAGTCTAGGCAGAGGTGTGAAAATTGTTTACAGTTCATTAAAAAGAGGCAAGGACACAGAAACTTTCCCAAGCTGCAGCTGCCCAAATCTCCACTCACACTGAGCAAGATCTTCTGCTGAGATTGCTCTTGGAAGCTAATGCCCCTCAATTGCCATAGTCCCCTTTCATGGAGGAGGGATGGAGATGTGTGGATCTGCTAAAACCACTGTATTTGAAGCAGAAATGTGCAAGTCACTCCCTCTTCTGCAGTGTCAGGCTAATTGTATTCTGTTTATACTCCAGAGGAATCAAATGTTTGATGGATGGAGTCTAAGAAAATCCCAATTCAGGTGGAGAATTGTAACACAATAACCTGTGAGTAATTTGTTATATAGTGACCCAGTGCCAGGAGGTGCTAGGAGGAGAGATGGAAGCAAAAGACAGCAATGGGCTAAAAGACAGGCCATGCTTCTGCAAGCGCTGAGGAGCAGTTTTGACCATATCCATTCAACAATGTCACATTGACAGACCTCTTCTCCCACTGTACCCATGAAGGAAGAAAGGTCTGCGAAGCTCCAGGCTTTGTGGCATTCATATTATTTTTCTAGTAATCCAGAACTATGACATAAATCTTCAAACAAAGAAGCAGCAAACAGAGATGACCACGGTGGTTTTATGTAAGAAAAAAAAAAATTTGGTGTTCATGTGACCTGAGAACTGATTTCTGAGCAACATTCCTCCATCCTTCCTTCCCCTCCTCTTCCTGGCCCTCCCCCATGACACTATTATACACATAAATTAGAGTAAAACCAAAACCTTTCAATACCAACGTGGTAAGCTGAGCCACCACTTGACAGCGCTGAGTTTCAGCCTGGCTGGACACAAAGGATGAACGTACATACCTCTGCAACTTGGCACCCAAACCCCAGAATTACATTTCTGCTGGATGACACTTCAGTGGTGACACACATTAATAGCCCCGTTAAGCATAGATAACCCAACGCCACTTCGGTGTCTCGCTACGAGCCCTTGCCAGTAATGAGCTTTAAAGAAACAATGACTCACAGTAATATGAACTGTCACAAGATCTCACAGGAAAGGATATGAGATAGCTCAAGGATGGTGGTACACAGCCTGCCCCTGTGCTCTGCAGCACACCTCTTCCCACAGACAGATGAAGGCACAGATAAGATGACCAGATGAATAGACAACTGCATTTAAGTCTTATGAATCACACAAAGCCTTTCCTCCCCCTTCCTAAACAACCCTGCCTTACTACCAATAAAATTTTGACTGCTTTTTCATTCCTGCCTCTCCTTCCAGAAACTGCCTCCCTGAATTTCTTCCCTGCTTCCTCCCACCTGAGGTGGTAAGACCCAGTGCTGCCATGTGCCCACAATGCCCTCGTCAGAAGCCATGTGCTACGGATGGGACATGATTCTCCAGGGTGGGAACTAATGGGGGACAAAAGCTCTCCTCAAGATTAGATCTATAAAGGGCAGCACTTTGTCCATGGAAATGGCCTTTAGAAAGCTCTTTTCTCGCATGCTTCCAATTATTTCTGCCTAAAATGTTGCATTTTTTTAATTCAAACCAGACATCATCTTACCTGTAGCGCTGAATGCCTCAGATCTGGAAACCCAACCTGTCATCTCGCAATCAGGGCTTAAGCCATTGCATCCCTGTGTGGAGTGGAGAGCAGGGCAGGCTCCAGCTCCATCTACTCCAACATGCCAACAGGTGAAAAACCTCACATCCTTACAAAGGAAGAAAATACCAACAGCTTTTCTAAGGAATACTGTAAAGGACCTTTCTGGGTGAACAGCAGCTTGTGAGAAAAGTTTATGGCAGAGCTATAAACTCATGAACAAATTAGAAGGATTTACAAGAGTAATTCTAGTCTCAAACTAAACCTACTGAACGGCAGGAGATGATTCTCCCAGGGTCAGGAAGTAATAATTAGCACTGTACTGTGGGAGGGGGTTTAGTATCATTCCTTGCCCTACCTATTTAAAAAAAAAAAAATTATCCTTTCAGTTATGGCACTAAGTGCACAGGAAGATCATTCCTTATCTCTTCAGTGCTTCACCTGGCTCTTTTTATAGACCCTTTGTTCTTGTTTCAACTCACCTGTTTACAACAAGGATTCCCCCCCCCCCCCCCCCCCATTTTAATGACCTAACACTTTAGACTCCAGATTTTAACTCTCAGACATCTGAATTCAAAGCCTCCAGCCAAACTGTTTAAAGCTTAATGGTCTTGCATACATATTTTAAGCCAGAGTTGGCATTTTTTTAATACCCCTGATATTCCCCGTCCATATTATCCTGCATGTTTCATCATTGGTGAATGCAGATGACAACCTCAACAACTAACCTGAGAACTGTTAAGATCTGCTAAGATCTACATGTGAGTATTTGGCTTCTATATGGATGCCCAAACACCTGCTGACATCAGCAGGAGCAATTCCAAAATTCCTCTCCATGTAACTGAAGAATAACTTTGTATGAAGAGATACTCAGTACTATGCTGAGCCAGTGGCAATCAGTGAGAGACTGTAAATATGAAAAGTTTTTATTACTCTATGGAAATTAAGAAAATATTAAAGGTAAGGTGTGAGGAACAGAGAAGCATCTGAAAACACTGCTGAACGTGGTTCTATCAGTGTCTACTGGTCTAAGTCAAAGTGTCCTGAAGACATTGAATTCCTTCTCCAGGGATTGAGCTAGGAGAATGGAAAAGTTCTTTACAATTCAATAACAATGAAATCAGGGAGGAGTTACCTAGAAGAGGTCCATGAAAAAATGTTTGGAGACCCTAAAATTATAGAAAATAATACAGAGGACTATAAAAATGATGAGTATCCTTTTCTATGAACTTTTAAATTCTTATGTAGATATTATATCAGTCCCATTTCAATCTCAGAGGCTCACTCAAAGCCCCTTTCAGGACCTGCAGTACCTCAGGCATCACTGTGTGGTATTTGAATCACAGGGGCTTTTATCTGAACATACACGGAAAGCCAAGTTACACACTAGAGTTATTCTGAGCATATGAACTAAGCAAGGCTTATTCTCTACAAACCTGGAGGAATGATACCAACACACAGAGATCATCCACATTGTATTTTTCACAGGAACTTTTCGTTGTAAACCCCCTGCAGTCCCTTCCCACTAATCCAGGCTGGCTGGTACATGAAGAGGGATCTCTCCAGCCACTTTCCCTTTAGATCACAAAAGGAAACATTAATCAAGCAAAAGATGGGAAATTATGACACCTAGCTGCTAAAGTTCAGCCCCAGCGGCCAAGTCGGAGTTGATCACAGGGTATAGGTGACTATCCATCAAATGACCTATCATAACACACATTAAAATGTCTGAAGTTAATCAGGAGAGTAGCCAAGAACAATATTTTTCTGCCAACTTTCATAAAAGTAGGTACAAAAGTAATCCCTTTGAAACATTGCTCTGCAAGCATTTGAGACAAAATTTGATTAACTAAACAAAATTCCAAAGACCATTTAAACCAAATAATACCATCTCCTCACTGCACAACAAATACAAGACCAAGGATGTTTTAGGTGAAGTTGGGAAAGTATTAGATCTGCAGAGTTTTATGAGGGTGAGCTGGAAAAAGCACTGAAACCTGAGCTTAACTCCTGGGTCGCTACCTGTAATCACATTAAAACACAGAAAGTGAGATTGAAGGTTACTCTACCACCACCCAATAGTCAGGTGGGATCGGTTTCAAGTATCGTTATGATTAGTCTGCAAAATACTTTAATGTGGATGAGGAAGACTATCTTTATGAGGTTATTACAAATTGCACCAAGTAATCATTAGAAAAACACCAGTGTGACTTTGTGCTCTGCCTATTTCAAACTCGGCACAAGGAAATGATAAAACAGTTTTATTGTTACCAGTAAAGACACTTTCCATCTGTGAGATTACTTCCTCCTGAGGATCTCCAAGCCTTTTCTCCGAGCCTTGGCAATTAGAGTTGCTCAACGGGGCAGGTGTTTGTCCTCAGTGCCACAAGTGAGGAGCGGCGGGACTCAGGCGCACACAGGATGTCATTAATCAGGGCCAGAGCAACCAGGGCCCAGCCCCTGGTGCTAATCAGGGCTCTGCACTTGTCCCCATTCCTACCCAGCCCTGAGACCAGGGACTTCTTCCTCACTGTCATACCCAGAAACATTGACTGGGACTGGGTCTCTGTTGTGCATCCAGGGGACCCTTGCCTGTCAGTGGACAGTTACCAGAGGGAAAATGCAGATTTTTTCCACAGGTGACGGTTTACAGGCAAGCGGGCAGCACTGCTACAAAGGAGGGAGACAAGAGTGGTGTTATCAGCTTGCAAGCAACCCATGGGCACTGTACCAGAGCTGGCACCGTCAGGTGAGCTCAGCACCCTGCATAGTCCTAAAGGAAGGGATTTTAGAATCCTTTTTCTTCCCCCCCCAGAGAGAAACAGCAGTCTGGAGGAAAACACTGGCAAAATTCTGTGAGTGGAGCAGGTTGTTAAGGCATATGTTTAAAACTTTTACTGGAATAAACCTAAAAGTATCCCGAGTGAAATATATCTATAAACATCTGATTAGTAAGGATTATTTTTTTCTACCAACATATGAACTTATTTATGATCTATAAAAGTAACAACTACAAACACAAATAATTTATTCTAAAAAAAAAATTCAAAACCTCTTTATCATGACAACTGTCATTGCCACTGCTGTATGTATTACTACTACTCACTTGGAGTGTTTCAGTGAAAAGATCGTTATACATTAAACGGCTGCAGAGAGGTATGTGCACTCAGTGCATCAGCAAGTACTGGCAGAGGGACATTACATTTAGTTACGTCAGTTAGGACGAGCAGATTTCCCAGCTTTGCCCCAAGAAAGTAAAAAAAAAAAACAAACCCTTTGTCAGGCAAATGATGGATGCTTAAAACATTATACAATGAAAGAAGAGCTCAGGATATGTACACAATGGCTTCAGTTCAAAAGAGTCTGCAGCAACAAGCTCAATAAGGGAACTTATAAGTCACATATATGTAAACCAAATGGAAAGCTGAGAAACCTTCCATCTTAGATAGATAAACTTCTTACCCAAACTGAAAGAAACACCATTAATTCTCATAAACGACAATGCGAAGACGCACAGGCTGATAATCCAGGTTGGAACTGCTGGATGAGGCCAACAGCACGTGCTTATGCATCTCTTGTGCCTTGGACGTGGCTGGCACCGCCCCAAGCAAGCAGCTTGGGCTGGCTCCTGCCCTTTCCGAGCGCAGCTCTAATAACTGAAACACAGACTCATTTCCATGTTTGTGATTTCCGTTCACAGTAATAGGATATAGGTATGATTCATAATGAGATGTCCAAAGCGATTTTAGAAGATGCTTCAGATGGCACACGCTGGGGCCAAAGACCGCGGGGCGGTTGAAGCCAGGAGAACCGCAGGAGGGAAACATGACATACGCAACCCCAGACACGTCCCCGGGCCAGCTCGCCCCACGCTGCAGCCGGAGCCTGTCCCCCAGCTCCACACCGCAGCCATGCATCCCTGACCTGGTACTCCCCAGGGCACGGCAGCCCTGCTCCCAAATGTGCAGTTCTGCTCACATCAGGGGCTGGGAGGAGAAAAAAAACATGTCCTGTGGTTAACTGGGAGGAGCGGAGGGCAGTGGTTTTCTTTCCAGTTTCTCTGGAAGTGTCTGTATGGCATTAAGCGCATTCGTTTCTGTAGCGTACTTTTCCCATCTGGAGAATGGGGGGGATAATACTTAACTTCATGAGTGTGTTAGAAAACATAACACTTTAATGTGTATCCAGTAATTTGAGATCGCGGGATAATAGTGCAAAGAATTATTATTATTATGACAGAAGGCATTTTTACTTCTAATGCACAAAGAAAACAAATAGTGAGAGAATGAGGTTCGAAGATCTAACATTCATTTTACTTTTACTTTTGAACTTTCTAATTTTTCAATAATTGAGACCACAGATGTTCAATTCCATATGTGCAACAACCCAGCTCCAACCCCTTCGGAAAACTGGTTGCCAGCTATGGAGGCAAGTAAGAATATACTAAGCAAAAACAAAGAAACAAAATATTTAAATTAAGAAAAAAAAGATGTTTACACTTCTGTAATTTGCAATGATTTTCACAAACCAGCCAGAATCTGGAGAAGCATTTGACAGTGTCTGGGCTTAAAGCCATGGAGAGTATCCACTGCTTAGTGTTGTATAATTTACAAACTCCCGTTCTTTCAACAACTACTCAGAAAATGAAATTGTTAAGCAAATATATAGCAGAAAAACAACTCAGAAGAACAGAGCACCTCCTTTATATCATTCAAAAGGTGATGGCCTCTGAGAGAAAACAATTTTCTGCAGTCTGCCAGAGCTAGAAGAACATCAAACAAACCAAACAACATGAAAGCTATGAAAAAAATTTGCATGCCTTTTTTCACAGTAACCTCCTCTGCAGCAGTGTGCGACACGGAGATAGGTCCTTACATGCATCTGCCATCCAGGGAAACAGCTTTCATGTGACTCTCTGAGCTCTGATAGTATCAGCTTACAGAAGTGACAGTAGTTGAGAAACACGTTGGAGAAAAGTACGTCTGTGTTGCTGAAGCTGCTCTTACTACTGGACTATGGCTTGCTTACTATTTTGGAGATTCCTTATTTACCAGTCCCTAAAGAAAGGAAAGACATCCCAAAATCATGGTCCGGGGAGAAAATCTGAGCCAAAACATGGCTCTTAGGGCTCTCAAACCAACAGTGGTTGCATCTGGCCATGACCAGGGGACGAGCAAAGCGATGGGATGAGTGCACTACCTTTCCCACAGTTGGGTCAGGGGACTTAAGAAATTGCTCCTTTATTAAACATATTAGAGACTCAGCCTTGTTTGCCTACTGATATCCTTGAAGGAAGAGAATACAAAGATGAGGGTGTGAATGCTATCTGCTATATCACCACTTTCAGGCTGCTAGGACAGTTTTATTTGCTTTATAGTAATTCATTGCCAACTTCACACATAAAAGTTAAACACGCTTTTTAAATGATAACACTCAAAAGACAGTTTTCAGAAGAAAAAAAACCACACCAGAAAGCAAATCTGTACTTAAAAGGGGTTAGGTGGAGGTTACCGAAAAGTGTTTCCAGGTTTGTTTCTCCTTGCTGCTCAAGTAAACGTGGTGACCCCAGCCACCCAAGGGACGTAATGACCTGCACGGCTTTGAGCCTGGGGTGGGATAAGAGCCCAAAAGTGCATGGTCCACGCAGGCTAGGACCACGCAGGAGCTCAAACTTCCCCTCTTCATGGGGTGACTGTGTCCCCCATGCCCTGGGAGCCATTCCTCTGCTCATCCCCAACCTCCTCGTGATCCTCCCTGCTCCCCACTTCACCCCACCCAAGCACAAGCACATGGCGAGACCCTTAATGTCAGTGGGCTTTGGACCAGACATTAAATGTTCTGTTTTCTCTAGTGGTGTCAGGAACATCTTAAAAAAAGCTTTGCTTAAATGGAGTTATGAAAATATCAGCCACTGATCCAGAAGTTCTCAGCAATTCAGTGACGCAAGGTCACTCCTAATTGCCTCCATCTTTCCTATTCTCTCTCCAGAGAATAATTACTTCAAGAAACAAAGTCCTGGTTTATTTTACTAAGATCCAGAAATTCCCTGCTTTTATAACAACAAGCAACTCCCCTCTTCTTCCGCTTTGGACTGAAGAGAGTATTACCACTGTCAGTTATATGGGGAACTGTTAACCCTTAACATCCCTGTGGTGAAAATATAAACTGCAGAAAAATTTGCCTCGTGTTTAGGATGACTCAATACTGTTAAAACAATCATTTGTTTTCCTTGTTTGTAAATGGGAAGAACAAGACCAGGCATCAAAAGTATTTATTCTGTACATTAGCCAGAATAAAAATTCCCCATGAATTGCTGTCTTAGAATGAGGCATGATATTTCAAAACTTCCCTTTTGATTTTTCAAATTCAAAAGCAAAAGGGATTATGTTAAAGCAGCCTAAACACTCAGGTTTAGACAGCAGAGCTGCACGATTCGATCACTGTGCGAGTGGAAATTGTAAGTGAAAAGTGGAATTGTACAGTTGGTTCTATAGTAGCTGTTACCTGTCAGAAAAAAACAGAATGGCCTATTCAACTGATTTCTCACAATGATTATTATTGTAGTATCATTATTATGATTTTATTGCAGTACTATAGTATTAACTATTCAACTAAACCTTATATTAGGCAAAAAAAAAACCCTCATGTAACCTTCGTAGGAACAGCTTGGGAACAACCTGAAAAGACGACTGGTCCCAGCAGATGATGGACTCCACATCCTGCACCCTCTTCTTCAAAGCCTTCTAGGAAGGCTGAAACCTTCTCAGTCATCTCTGTAATCCAATATTTCATCACAGCTATTTTCTGCAGCTATTCTGAAGTTTGTGGATCTCCTAGATACCTTGGTGAAATCACCTGGCATTCTGAATTTAAACTGTTTACATTCTCTCTGGCTGGATGCTGGAAGTAGTGTGGATACATAGTGCAGGCAGCACTCCAGAGTGCATCTACTCAGAATCCAGCTTCAGCAATATTCTGCAAAACTATAGGAAAAAAACAAAAAAGAAATCATCCTGACCAGGCTGTGCCAGCTCCCAGAGGGGTTGTCTCCAGTGAGAAATCTCTCCTGTGACCATGAGCCTTCAGCAGCTTTTTGATCCATTGAACTGTGGTTCTGTGTCATTCCAGCCATTGGAGTAAGTGGCTTTCTAGCTCCAGCCTGGATTTGGACAGAAAGTGCCAGAAAGCTATATGAAAATTTTATAAGCATTTCTGACAGGAAGTCACAAAATCTCATGAGAAAGCCTGTTGCTTATTGTTGTCTTTTGCTTCAATTTCACAGTGCTGAACAAGGACCTAACACACAGGTATCGAGAAATCCTGAACTCCTGGGAAAACCAAAGGGCGGAGTTTAACTACGGGAGAATTCCTTTGGTCAGACTCAGATACAAATTAATTAAGTTCTCTCTCAAACTACTCTCAATGACTCAATTTACAACACAATTTTGCAGATTTGCTAAGTTATTTCGGGGTAGGCTGTCATCTTCTTAGTGGTCTGCCAGAAGAGAATCCAAACTGCACCTCTGAAGCTTATTCATTACCTAGACAAGTTTCCTGGTCATAAAAGTCCCATGAGAGGCTTCAGAAATGAGGATATGAAGGAAACAAATGCACACTGATCAAACCACAAGGATCTTGAGGAAATCTTATTTTTATAGGTCAAACAATAATAAAATTAAAAAAAATTTAAAAAATTATAAATTTCTTAAGCATAAATACCCCCCCCCGCCTGTTGTATTCCAGTCTTAAATTAAAATCTATATTAACCAACAGACTATCTTCTTCTCCAAATATGTTCAGATAAATTTTGTTTCACAAGAGAAGAAGCAACAGTTGCTTTAAGAAAAAAAGTTGAAGCAATGCAAACCCCACTCTCTGGTGTTTAGTGACTTTTGGTCAGTGCCTCTGCTTCCTTAAGTGGAATTAACAGACTGGGAAAAAATAAAACTATTACCCTGAATCTTCAGTGTTTTTTGGAAGATTTTGTAAATCAAATACCTGTCTTATTTCCATGTGAAGTTCTCCTTTGACATTTCAAGCCTTTCTTCTGCTTGAGGCAGCTATCTGATTTCTGGGCTGTAATGTTTTCTTGGCACTCTTTTCTCAGTCCACTTAATATCATCCCATCCTTAAATTCACTTGGCAGGTCAGTCTGAAGCATAATCATCATGGTATAAAAATACTTTTCAGGGTAATTCCTCTATCACCTGCCATCAGAACAGACTATATTCTGTTTAATGCCTAACTGCCTCTGTGCTGTATCCCTCTCCAGGGCCATCACAGTTTCTGAGAAAATGCAGGAGCGCTGATATCACAAATTAGCTTTTCCCCATGTGAGGAAGAAGAGAGGAGTTTATTATGTTGGTCATCAACCACTATAACCAGCATTTCATGACAGCTTTTATTAACAGTAGCCTTCTATATTCTCTTGCTTATGACTTTCTGACAATGCCTCTTTCCAGGATAACACCTTCCATGTGTAGCCCAAAGCCAGAGAAATATTTTTCCAAATAAATTTGATAACAAATCTCATCAATTGATTTTCAGGCTGGACAAGTATTTTAAAAACCCTTTACATCACGTGTCTGCAAGAAAGAATCTAAGCCTAAGGTTTGGAAGGTGAGGTTGTGTACATTCCTATGATGGGAACCAGAGCAATTAAGATTTTGCATGAGTGGGACAGTGGACATGAAAATTTCAGAGCTCTGTAGAGATATTAATGATTTTAGCAATGCAGCATCAGGTAAGACAGCTAAAATTATGATCCTCATTTAAACTGCGAGACAATGGAGCACACACATGCACACAAAATCCAGCAAGTACAGGGACATGCAGGAAGGAGGGAACTTAGTCCCCTTGAATCAACCTCCCTTTTCATCCTCAAAAGCTCCAACATGTTTCCAATGGTTAATCCCTCCAAAAATAAATCAAGAGGACAGGCTGTCCTTATAGCTTTTCTGATCCTCCAAACTCATTAAGAAAAAGGCAGACAGGACTATGTAAAACCATCATCCCACTGCACACCCTGCCTCTCCATATGCTGCAGGAACATCTGTGGCATAAGGTCCAGTATGTGTCACCTTGCAAGGACCTGTCCAGATGGACAGTCCATGAGGTTAAAGGAATCAATACAGAAAAAGCCCAAACTGGAGAAAAAAATAATAATAATAAAAAAATTGTAAGAGTATTTCAATATTTTGAATATTTGCATTATACTGTGCTACACCTCCAAAAGTAGTCCCAGTTCAACTACACCGATCTATGTAAAATTACTGGGGGAAAACATGCAATTATCCATTATCAGCACTGATCTGTTGAACTGGCTGCAGTGTTTTCTATTGCTCTTTTTTGATAATGACTGGGTTTTAATTCCCACCTTCTTTCTGGTTTTTTTTTATATCACTGAGAATATTTCTACTGCCTGCATTAGGAACAAAGCACCTTTGTTGACAGGAAACGTTTGAAGCAATTTAACCACCTCTACCTTGCTGTCTAAGAGCAGATTTTTAAGGGCAGATATGGGTGGTGAAAACCCAGTTCTTTTGCAAAGTAGGACACCCTTCTCTCGAAACATGTTGTGTGTTTACTACACGCAGGAAAGCCCGTGTGATGGTCTCACATATGTATCAACACCACTATCTATGTTACTTGCAGAGAATATACTTTTCTAAGTACTGAAGCAAGATTATGACCTAGGGTGAGTCAGCATATGGAAGTCTGCATAGAGATACTCCCAAGGATAACCCAGAGTCAAAGCAAAGGTTAGTGGAACAGACACACATTGTCGTTTTCATCTGAGACAAAGGTTTTATCTGTGTAAACATCATCTTATTGCTCCACATAAACAGCATTGCCACTTTAGCTGGAAAACATTGTGTACCGTCTACAGATAAACCAAATATTGGCCCACCTTTCCCAGGAAACATCACCTTCCTGGAGGTCATTCTTCATTTTCTGTGGCTGAAGAGCAAATTCACGTGCCCATTGCACAGCTGATTGCCTGCATGCAAATAATCCTGACCAAATTTTATCCAATCCGCCTTTGAAAATTTGTATTTTATTGTTAACAAATATGCAGGTCGAATAGTTCGTTTAGATAAGTCTGCCTTTCTGGGTCAGTCAATCTTCAAGGCAGGAAACACCATCACTGGTGTAATGGTCTTTTATGATTTCCTGGAGATCGTCTTATCACAGTTATAGTTTGTGAAAGACAGTGGACTTTCTACCTTCTGATATAAAAAGGATAATATCTACTCAGTGCAAACTTCAGTCTGTTTAAACTAGGTAAAAGTAGCACATCATCTGTCCATCTGCTTTTTTTCCTATCGTGAATTTTTGAAGCATGTATCAAGCTTTTCTCAATGAACATAAGAAAGTTTCTGCACTTTCTTTGACCCTGCTGAACTTTGCAACACTGACTTCTCAACACCCCTGCTGAAAAAAAGCCACTAAATCTTACAAACTATCTCTTTGTTGTCTCTTTCTTTTTCCCAGCCCCTCCTTCCAATCTTACCGAGCCAGTTGAGCTGCACTTTTCACCTCCTCTGTTGACATGAAGTAATCACATTTATTTGAATATTCACTACAGATCTTGTCATCATGTCAGTTTATTAGGCAAGAAGATAGTGTTTCAAGAGCAGGTCTTAAAACTTTACAGCATGGATCCACTCACTCACTAAAAGCAAAATAAGTGAATTAAAACCTCAATTCATAAAGCAAATAAATGTCACTTAGACACACCACTGAAATCAAGCCATGAAAGCTAATGAGCCTGCAAAACACAAGTACAGAGCCTGAAGAAGGTCCTAAAGCCATCTTTGGAACCCCCCCCAGGTAAGTCTGTTGGGATGCTGCCACAGCACATCCCTCTGTGGAGCACAAACTCCTTCACCACAGGGACATGGGGAAATCCACGGGCGTGAGTGAGAGCACTTCCAGCCACACACAGAAGGGTTTGTGAAATATATACTACCTACTTGTTTAAGTATGCACACATATAAAAACAAAGATAAAAAACAAACACAAAGGAAGAAATAGCTGCAGCCTTTAGGCTGCAGTGGATGCTTGTATCTGACATGTGATGGTTTACAACTCTTTTTTTTTTTTAATCATTTCTCCTGCTGTGTTACTGATTTGGGGATGTAAAAATTGCTGCACTTTCCTAAATACATAAAAAAGAGAGACAAATACAGAAGATTAATGTTTTCCTTGTTCTACAGGCAAGATACATAATATATACATTATAGAGAGTGTATTCTGAAACAGTGGGCTTTAATTTCTGCAAATTTAATTTACATTCTATATGGGAAATGGTGGATATTACCTTTGGGTGAAATGTTGCTAACTTTCTCTGCTGGTCCCATTTAGTCCAACTCAGTGGTATAGCTGCACTAACTGAGAACTACCCCTTCTTAGAGAAGATGTGATTTAAAGCAAGCAAGAGGAAACCAAATTGTAAGCATCTTCGGGACAGAGCACAAGAGAAAGGGCATGACCTTGATTTGTATTTGTTCTGAGGACAGAGGATTCAGACTCTAAGTCTGTCACTAAAGCACTTTGCGCAATTTCTAAATTTACTGGGGAGTTGTTAAGATAAGGTAAGGCAACACGATGAGAGGCAGGGCTTTTTCCCCTAGTAAAATATGTGAGAGTGTCTTTCCAGATGCTCTATTCTTTAACGTTGTACAGAAGACCTGGGCAGAGTTTGTATCTACAAGATCATTTCTGCAATTCCCAAGGGGTTTTGAGGCCAAAGCACCTCTTTGGAGACTGGTGGAATTGAGCCTCCAGGATCCAGTGACTCGTAGAGCTCGAGGATGCCACGCACCTTCTCAAAAAGGGGATGAAAGGTTAAAAGCCTGTTGACAGATGACTTTGGGAAGAAAGGATTTTTTTCCTTCTAGAAAGATGGCATTGAAAATAGAGTTTTTAAAAACATTTGGTCTGCAATAACCTGTTGAGGTCTACAGTCCATGATGAAACTCCAGTTCTCAAAATCTGCTCTAACAAGGCCAGTCTGAAAATGCACATGATGGACTACGTAAATTGTCTCCTATAAAAACTCAAAAGACTTTCCGGTTTCATCTTTTGGGGTTTTAATCTTTTAAAAGCATGTTCAGATTATATTCATTTGATTTTACTGAGATTGTGCTCTAAAATAAATGGCCTGTGTGCACACACACTAACACATGTGGAATTCCTTTTCAGTAATCCTCAAAGAGGCTTTTGATTTTACTTCTGATTCACAAAAAAAAAAAAAAAAAAAAAAAAAGAAAAATAGCACCAGTGAGCAAGTGAGATGGGCACAGGGATTTAGATGGCTCCGAGGTCACTACATACATTTACGTAGGAAACATATGGCTATGGGAAAACTCTCCACTTGTCTGTAAATGAGTTTCTTGAGGTGTTTTTGCAGAATCTGATGCTCAAATAGATAAAAATCCTGTGACTCAAAGGCCAAGCAAGTGAAATGGTATCTGAGTTAACAAGGCAGCCTATCAGCAGCTTAGCTACACCATTCCAGAGAAAAATCCAAAGCCTGAACTCTGGTGACTGATCCTGACAGAGTCAGCTGGGGCTTGGTGGTACCTAAGGGAAAATCCTCATCCATTTTTCAGCACCATGGTCATCCTTGAGGATGAAATGGAGGCAAAATGTGTTGCACATACAGCAACCACCAAGATGGAGGGCAGGTCTGTATGGTTCCTCTCACAAGTGAAGCCTTTAGCAGATGCAAAGAACAAGGAGGTAGGGGAGAAGCTGGAGGAGGACTTTCTGCTCCTTCATAAGTCTCAGTTTCAGCCAGCACCATGGGAAGGGCCACGGTCTGAGCACGGGGCCAAGGACACCTCTCATCCCATGGGGCTGGGAAAACAGGATGCCTCCTGTGCCTCATGACAGAGCTGCACCCTGCCTAGCGCTGCCTTTCACCCCCTGAGAATAAGGGGAAAGCTCTGGCTATTGTCCAGGTCCTGAAAGTCTATTATTAGAGAAGAATAAGCCTGAAACGCAACAGCTTTTCGATGAAGGAAGCTCCACGTGACTCATCCATCACAAGCTTTATTATTGCTTCAGACCCTACTGCAGGTTTACAACCAGATGTTTTAGGGACCTTGCATTTTCCCCATGAAATATTCCCTCCACTGTCTTTAAAGCTGACAGGCAGGTAGTTGTAAAGTCAGCCATAACAGTCAAAGCTGGCAAGTTTTGCCTCAACACAATAAAAAGTCAGTTATTAGTACTTTGTGATTAATGATTGTATATTACAAATGTACATTAATAAGTATAATATACTCTCAGCATTTTATTGCTGCTTTTATGATATGACAGGCAAACCTATGAAAGCATATTTAATGTATTTGCACACCCATATTGCGTGCGTAATTTACACAAACTGTAGAGAAGACTTAAAATGCATCTAAAAAGGACGCAATCAAGGTTGGTAGGATTCCAGTGTAACCCATATTTTTGTTACGGTTTTATCTCCTATTAGAAGATTTTTACGTTCTTCCTAATCTCTAAATTTCTGCAATTTAGAGCAAATATGCAAGGGAGAATTAGGGTGGGGGGAAATGGTGTTGGAAGTGTAAGCCCTGTGAGAAACTCCCCAAACATGACAAGTTTACTGAGTCTGAAGCAGGGGAGAATGAGTGAGGGAAATGTTGTAAGGGAGTTATATTAGAGTCTAGTCTGGTAGAGTAGAACAAGCTGAGTTAAAAATTACTTCAAGTTCCTTGAAGCGCAGTTGTTTTGCTGAGCTCAAACACAGACGCAGTATTTGGCAACCTGTGTTTGCTGGACTGGCCACCACTTGCAGCCAAAGCTTGTAGAGGGGGTAAAGCTGCAAACGGGGTATATTGCATCAACCAAAACCTTCATATTAATTACCAACTTTCCTGGCTTTGAGTCGAGTTTCCAAGCAGCTGCAGTAGCTCCTGCAGAAAGGAAGATGCTCTTATGATCTCTGGAGGATGTTGGCTGTTGCAGATGCTCCTGCAGCCCCTAGGAGGAGTAATCTGCAAGCCAGCTCCTGCCTTCACACCACCTTTCCATTTTCAGAGCAAGGACCAGCTCCAAACTAAGCTCCTCCAACTATTTTTTCCACCATTTACCTCTTATTGCTTTATCTGGGTACAAGATCAGCTGTCAGCATTCTCAACAGGTGCTGTCTGGGTCTTTGTAATTTATTCCCCGTCCCCCCAAAAAAACACCCAAAAAACCAAACCCAAACAAACAAAAGTCAAAAGAATCCAGTTTTTGTCCTTACTTCTTCCTGCCCTGTTTACATAGTCATCACCCTTTCAATGCGGTGTGGGCTGAGCTCTGCTGTTGAAAGAGTATCTCAAGACCTTGTGAGTGCAGGAGCATCTGAGTAGAGAAGAGTCTGAATCTCCACCTGGACTGCTCTGACAGAAATGGAGAGCAAATCCATTTTTGTCCCAGAAATTCACTGGAACAACCCCAAGCTCAAGTTCAGCAGTAGCTGGCTGATGGCAAAATTCCTCAAGGCAGCAGGGCTGAGTTTTTTTCCCCGCCCAATTGTTTCACTTAAGAAACAATTCCCCTTGCCCAGTATGTCAAGATACATCATAATAATTCATTGACACGCTGTTAAAATAAAAATGTGTTTCAAACATCTGGATAAATGCATAAGTGTGTGCGAAAGGGGCACCCTGGGCAACTGCGTTTGTTAGCACCAATTTGCCAGGGCAAATTCCTGACTGTAGGAGCAGCAGATATGAATAGACACGTCCACAGATAAATAACCTTCTGGGTCAAATACCCCAAGCTGAAGAAATCTTTGTTCTCAGTTTATCTGTGTCCTGTTGGGGTTTCTACTAATCAAAGATATGTGTATAGTTACGAGAGCAAGAGAACAAAAGAAACTTGAGGGCAAACTAAACTGAATAAAAAGAGGAGAGGGGGTCCCATGGAACGCCTTACTCAGACTGGGGCTAAGTAATTTAGAGAGATTTTAATTTAGAGAGATCCTACCCAACAACAAAGATGGATGTGAGCTCAGCAGAGGCCACAACCTGTATGCTACAAGAAAACAGACAATGAGGTTTACTAATAAATGTTGACAAATGCAACTTTTTTGTTTTCTGTTAGAAGTTTCAGGGCTTTGCTGTCTTTTAAAGGCAGTTTTTCCATGAAGGGAGCAGAGCAGTTAACACATGCCCAAATCCAGTGCCTGCCAATGCTGTGAAAGATGTGTCCTGCACTCAGCGAGGCTCATGCCAACAGCATCTCCCAAGCTCAGCCCTAGCACGGTAAGTTCACCTTCACTGCAAATTTGAGGCATGCCAAATGGTGTAGGAGACATTCATTTAAACTGAAGTGATCTCCAAGACATTTGTCTACAAAGGGAGGAATAGATACTGTTTTTATATGGCACATTGTCTCTGAGAATTTCAATTTTGATCCATTTCTACATTATTAATTCAATCAAACACCCCAAGCACCCAATGCATCCCTTGATTACAGATGAAAAAACATGTACAAGAGACACATTTTTAGAAGTACCTTCCTTTTGAGGGCTTTCTGCCTCTAGACAGCAAGATCTGACTTTGCCAGTGATCTGACCCCAGCAGCTCTAGGTTACAGTCCCTGCAGGAGTCGGACGCTCAGCTCTGCTAAAAAACAGATCATGTGGAAAAACTTGATGGCAACTTCTGAAAATTTGAACTCTAGGGACTTGTGCTACAACATGCAAAGGAGCCAGGGATAGGGTGTTTTACTTTTAAGAAGTGTTGTAAAATCCATTTATAACCTCAAAAGTAGCAGCTTGTTTGTTTCCAAAGGAGGTGATTATCCAGGCCAGCAGAGAATTTCAGTGTTCAGCTGGTAAGGATGAGCTTGCATAACCTATACCAACTTTGATACAGATCCAAATAGGCTTTGTGGCTTTGTTTTTGTTTTTTTGGGGTTTTTTTCCTCTAACATTTAGGTAATCCCTCTCTACTGCAATCCACTTGGGATAACATGACTAGAGCAATTTTCTACCTCTTTTGGTTGCATTCAACAGGACTGCCTTGTTAGAGAAAATTCAAGTAATAATTAAATAAGAATTAGTACATCTTGGATGCGAGAGTAAGGTCTTTGGGACAGTGTCCCTTTGCATGTTTGGCCATGTCCTTTCCCAGCAGTGCTCTGTGGATGCTTCCTGGAGGGACTGCGGTCCACACAAGCGACAACAGCCTCTGGATGAAGGTCCATCCCTGTGTTTCTGACACAATCAGCTCACATTTAACAGTATAAAAATCCCAGATAACAACAAGCAGCCTCTTTCTTCATCCAGTTCACCTCAGAGACATGTCAGCTTCAAAGCACAGATGGGTCATTAACATATGACTGTTGTTGAACATAAATAACCCAAAAAATACCTAACACAGCTGGAGTTGAGCACATTCTGAAACACCGAAAACAAAAGAGGCAAACTTATCCACCCCATAATTTCTGTAGTCAATGGAGGCTGCTGAGAAGCACTGAGAACTGGGCTGCCTGTGTAGACACAGAATAATATGTTTATAAACTTATTTAGTGAGTTTGAAAATGGTCATTTTGCTGTCCCAATGCTTCTATTTCTCTCCTTGTAAAAGACAAACTGATCTATATGGTTAAATACAGCAAATGGTAACACAGGACATTTGGATGTTGAGAAATAGAATATCTGTAAAGTGCCTTGGAAATGTCAGCTTGAAGATGCTGGAAGAGAGCAAAGCCCTAAACTCATTTTCCAAGAAGAAAATTCCAGATTCTAGGCAATTTGCCCAGTCACAATATTTTCGGCAAATTGCCACTGGAAAACATTTTGTGTCATCCCGAATCGGTTTTCCCTGTGATGGCTTTAACACCACACCAGCTGTAAGCTACAGCAAAATCAAGGCTTGCCTCACTTCCTACATAATGTCTGCGACCCATCCAGTTGTCCTACCTTATTGTAGCAGTTTGCTGTTACCCTGTGGATGACAATTAGCAGCTATCAGGGAGCAGTCGTGCCGCCTGCTGTTGGAAGGGCGGCTGAAATTCCAGTGCAATCACCCCTGCGCTCGGCCGGGTGCAGGAGCCCATCCTTTCACAAGATACAACAGAAGGTTTTGTACTGACATTTCCTGAGTACAACCTGAGGACCGTTTGGGAAGAACAGTGTGAAGTCATAGAGGTAGCATTACCTATAAAATGTGTGAAATAGTAATAGGTGTAGTATTTCAAGCCAGACAGAAAGACAAGACAAGAAAGACAGAAAGAAATCCCACCAAGAGGTACATCACTATAACCCCATTCCTGGGTACAAAGTGTAAATCTCAGAAAAAAACCCACTGTTTCCTACAGATCAGCAGAAGGAAACTTATATACACGTATGTAACATCACACGTTGATGTGTCATCGCTTAGAAGCAGCTCTATCAAACATACTTTTTTCATTAGCAGTTTGTTGACATTGACTATTTCTGTCTCAACTAAATGACTGACCAGACGGTTTTGCTATAGAAATGGGCAGTGGATGGGAATGAACTCTGACCCATTTAAATTAAGTCTAATATTTATTGTTCCAGGCCAACAATGGTCTTGGGAAGCACTGCCTTTGACCTGCTGTGTACATACAATCATATACATAAAGGAACTATACAAAACAGAGCCAGGGTTGTTTAAAAGATAAGCCAGTTCCTCCGAGGATGGGGATTTGTATCACAGAAGATTAAATACAGATAAGCTTGCTAAAGAATTCTAGAAATTAGCCAAGATTAGGATAATTATGATGCTACATGTATTTTCTATTAGTTGCTCGATAGAGAAAATTAACTTAAGAAACAAATAACAGTCAACATCAGCCCATCAATCACTCTGGTTTTGTTTATAAACATATAATAGTGGACTAGTGTTGGCCTAAAATCATCAATATACTTTTAGTAAGCAGTTAATAGGTTATGTGGACACTACAGGAAAAAAAATATTTGTCATTCTCTGTCGCTTTATGCTGCTTTTTAATTTTTGGTAATTCACATGACAGTTTCTGTGTATTATCTGTTTTCAGTCTCTGGTGCTGGTTTCTGCAGCATCTGGGATTAGCAATTCCAGTTGACTGATTAGTGCAGGACATACTACATTCCTACACATGTATCCACTACCTTTTCCTTTTTTTGATTTAATGAAGACAACTTGATCAGCCTTTTTATCTTTTTTGAACAAATCTTATGTTACACAAATGGAATTAAACATTCATTTTGAGTATAAGCTACCTAATAAAGAGTAAAACACACAAGAAATATTTGAGATCTTAAGCAAGCCATAGGCTAATATGATCCTTCATATAATGTAGGAACTTGCTTTCCATAGTTGTTGTTTCATTTTTTCTGCTATTTTTTTAATCAACATATTATTTTAATATACTATAAAAGACTTGTACAAAATATTGTGTAGCTTCATGGAAATAATAGAAAAAGCCTTAATTCCCACATGTACTCTGCAACTGGGGCCAAGCCCAACACAGCGGGCACTATGGTGTCACCCAACGCTGGGTGAGTCATCCCCATCCTTTTGAGATACCTCTCCCACACCCCTCCATCTGACTCCTCTGGCCAGTGCTCATGCCTAAAGGGAGGAAAGCACCAGCGCTGTGAGGACAACCCATGGCATTACAGGAGGGCAGCAACAAGACCCCTTGCTCTGAGGCTGTCCGTGATTTCATTTTTCCTTTTTCTATCCATCTACTTCCAAGAGCATATATAAGAAAAGGATCATTTCTTCTTGTTGGGGTGGGGTTTTTTGTGTTAAACAGCCCACGTAATTGACATTTGCTCACATGCACACCCACTGTAGCTGGTACAGGGGTATTCCTGTATTTTAGCAGCCTGCTTGCTGGACTCTTAATTGCTGGACGCAAACAGCTAATGCTGGACACATACAGCAGATTCCCAAGTCTGACAGTGGTCTGAAAGGGCTTTTTTATTTTTTCTCTTCTTCCTTGACCTGCACTAATACACTGTGAGACGTAAGGCTTTCTGCAGAAAACCTGTAATGTTATATTAAATCTCTGCAACACTGCATTTCTCACGGTCGCAATAAGTTTGATGAGATTAGAAAATAAATCGGACTGTAGTACATGTTCACCATCGAAGAACATAAAATGGCTTGACTGTACATTGGTAATAAAAAATATTAAATAAATTCTGCTGACCTAATTTTTTAATGTTCTCATAGTTGGCACTGTATATGTATACGCACACGGGCACGTTTGTCATATATTTAACCAGTAATAACTTTTATCACCACAATTTTGCTATTGATTGCTTCTTTAACAGCAAAATGCATCACAAACAGAAATGAATGAAGCTGTCGGGAAGAAAGTTCTATAGTAGCTTTACTGTCAATTCCCATCATAAATAACCATGACATCATATGATTCTTATCTACGGGTTGCTGTTACTGATCAATGGCATCACTCTAGTAGTGTAAATAGCTTCTAATGTCCCATCTTCCACCTTCAAATAGGTTCTGATTATTTATGATAGCTGTTAGGTTACAAGTCTGAGCTGTGGTTTGGATTTATTTTCTGCTTACAGCTGCTGTGGATTTCAAGTTAGATAGGATTATTTTTTAGTTAAGATGATGAAATGGGATAGAACTGTCACGGAGCCTAGAAAAACCTTCATCTCATTTACTCTCTGTAGCAATTTGACTGTGCATCCAAAGACCTTAAAGGCTTTTCATTAAATAATTCAAAATGTTAAAAGAGAGAGCCCAGGTTACTTTTGCTGGGTTCAGCGCAGCCTAATCAATTTACAGTTAAAAAGAAAAGGAATAATATTTTTCCTTGTTACTAAACTAGGAAGGAGTTTCATTACACGTGGAAATATATAACATAGCCTTACCAAATTGTCACGAAAATATACCAGCCAACAGAAAAATCTACTTGTCAGCTTTTCCCATGGTGATCATGAAAAAACTAATGATGTTTTACTCAAACAGAAAACTATTCACCCCTAGGCTAGTCGATACTTGGAAGGATGATATAATCTCTATATTTCTTATGATAATGAAAGGCACATCTGCCTGGCTATGGAGCTGCAGGTTTATTTATTAATTTAAATATCTATTGCATTCTCATACCCCAAAATGGTTCTTATAATTGAGAGTGGTGGACATACAGAACGACAGCACATTGGGAAACAAATGCACATAGATTTCCACTTACCACAACAGAACAGAGGAGTCAATGGCACGTTAACTAATTCATTATTTAAATTTCCAGAGTCAAGTTCCTCTCTTGCATTACATTTAGCAAGTGTGCTAAGTCAAAGGGGATTCTGGAGAGAACGGGTCATTTTTCCCAGCATCAACAATAATTAATAAATGGTTAGTGTTCTCTAGCTCATTTGTCTAAAGGAAACACACTAATGACACTGAGGGGAAAATCAATAAGGATAAAAATGCAGCAGTGATAAATATTCTGCTATGCTTATCCTTTGGTGACCTTCTGAGGGGTTTCAGATTTAAAGACTCATCCCACTACAGTCTTTTATTCCTCTCTTTACCATAATTCATCAGTTAATATATAACTCCAAGCTGATTACAACATATCTGTAAATGTCTTCTATGCAGTAGCAGTGCACAAGCCTCTTGGTAGAACAAACCTGACGCATTTTTTTTTAGCTTCATTTGTGGCAACGTAGTCGTGAATGATAAAACATTCATGATGGTATTTGGTGTGATAACTTGACAACGCAAAGATCTTTGGGTTTGGCCTGAAAGAATCCAAAACACGCTCCAATCTTTGTATATGGGTGACAAGCACTTATTTTTCCATCCAGTATTTCCTCCTTAAGATTGTTCTGTTTGGTGAAGAGCTGTCGTGCTTCTAACAGTGCACACCTCCTAGCACTGCCTTGCTTCGGTTAAAGAGTAACCACAGCGCCAGGGGTCACCTGGAAGTGGAAAGTCTTACAAACACGCCAACAAAATCACTGTCTGGGCTGGAGGGTTTCAAAAGATGTTTTAGTAATTACCAATAAAAACCCAATGGCACTTCTCCAGTCGCTGCTATTGTTTGTACTCACAAAAGTACGCGATTGTAGCATCGTTCTTGCTCGCCCCTTCTCCTACTCATGGTGAACTTTCCCTTTTTATTTTTTTTTCTTTCCTGATGCTATAATCTGTGTTTCTTATGCCTTAGGTAAACTTAAAACCTTGGCAGGGAGAAGGAGGGAATGTGGCTGCTGGGCGCTGACAATAGCTGTTTTGTCACCGCCAGGCGCTGGTGGCCATCAGGAAGTGGGGACTAGTCCAGCCACTTGATGCCAGGGTGGATGATTTATTGCCTAGTGTCTTTGGTGGCAATTGGACCCCTTCCCGCTGTCACTCATGCCTTGCAAAGATTCGGTCCTAAAGAAGAGGTTCCCCCCTGGTCTAAAGAGATTACAATGCTTGTCATAAAGTGTCTTTTAGTGGAGGGAAATGGGTATGAAAATGGGTAAAGAAAGGAAACAATCGGAAGAGGAGAGAAGATGGATGTTCTGTAACCTTTTCTCAGAGACCCATTTCTTCTACTTTTTCTCCTGTCTTTAGCAGGTTTTTGTTTTGGCTGATGACAATGCTTAATAGCCTGATAAATTGATTTTGTGAGTCCCCTTTCTCATCTCTTGAGAAGACACTAACTCGTTGGGACTTCAGAGGGCTCTCAGAGGCAGGAGACAACAATTAGTTTGTTGGGGATGTCAGAAAGGAGCTTCAAAGTTTTGCCAGGAAAAATCCTTTCTGACAGATCAGTGCTGACAACGTTGGCAGCTGCTAGGAAAAGTGGAGCTGGAAACTCCCTCTGACTCTCAGAAGCAGGGAAAGATTGCAGGACATTAACTCTGTACAGTGGGTCGGGTGCTGGTGCTATTTCCCTGAAGCATATATGGCAATGACTAAAGCTTTCCACCAGATGAGAGTAAGAAGCATTTAAAATCAAAACCTTTCAAGTTTTTTTAGCAAACCTAAGCACACGATCTTTAAAAATTTCCACAAAATCAAGAAAGTACATCATAGCAAGACATGCTTCTCCAGAGTTGAAATGGGTGGTCTTAAATCTTTTTTTTTAAGAACTCATCATAGGAATATGGTTTTATGGTTTAACAGTGAAATTTCAAAATGGTCAATTCCCCCTCCAAAAAAAAAAAAAAAAACCAGAAAAATCCTTCATGACTTTGATAGCAGTTACATATCAAAACCAAATGTATCAGGGTAAATCTGTGTGCATTGCACTACAGGAAGCTCTGTGGAAGAGCTCTGTGTATAAAACCTCCTTATTTTAACAATCTATCTTGATTTTTTTAACCTGAAAATAAAAAGATCAGCCATTTCCTTAAGGTAAAAGCACTGGTCAGTCCAGGCTTGCTGACAATAAGCAGCTAGTACCATTTTGTTGATAGATCACAGTTCCAAAGAGAAGCTTTGTTTTCCTATAATCACAGGTTTTTGGAGGAAGGATCTGACAACAAAACCTGGCAAGGGCTTTGTGAACTCCCAGAAGAGAATCTCAGGACAATTAGTCTCTATTAAACTGATAGGTAAGTGTTACACAATACAGTGGCACTCCCGTAGAAGACATTGCACATGTTGATACGAGTCCTGGCACAATTGCTAGTTTCTTCGTACGTGTTATGAAACACAAAGATGTATGTTTTATTTTGCTCTGGTTACTATGCATTTCCACTGTTGAGTGGAAGATGCTTAATCTTGTACTTACTGGTAAAGAGTAGCATATGCACATGCAGTCTCCAGAATCTTCTGTGCTATGATTTAACTGGAGATCTTATAGAAGCAGAAGTAGCTTTTACTTAAATAGTAAAATAACTTTTACTTTAAAAATTCTAGAAAAATCATTAAACTATAAAATATATAAATATAAATATATAAATATAAACTATCAACACCAATATTCCTAAGTAATAATGTGATAAATCAATTAAAAAATTATTTTGAAAGCTTTAGAAATCTTTTATCTTTATCAATCTGCACCCCAATATACATATTTGACACAGGATGGTACCTACAGGCGTTACTGCTTCCTCTGTTTATTTCTTTGATAAACTGCAGTGAGCTGGGAATAAATCATTCCATGTCAGTACAGATTCTGCACAAAGAAACCTTCCATTGAACAGCAGATATTTTAAAAGGAAGAGGAGGGATGAAGTGTATTCAGAACTTACAGACTCAGGGAGAAAAAGTAAATGTTGTATATTCAGTACTTTCAGCCAATTTCATGAGAGTCTGAATTGCTTTGCCAAAAATCTCTTTAGATGAATTAATACTGTGGTAAAGACACAGCACCAGAGTAATAATTGCACAGTCATTTGCTAGCTTTTAAAATCACATCATTCCAAAGAATACCACCCTGACTTATATCCTGCTAGACACAGCCCATTAATATCACACACAACAAACACACAGCAGATCCTGAATAAATCCCAGATTATTGTGAAGGTGAGACAGATCCGGTATGCAAAACACAGACTAAAAGTTAGGCCCAGTAGATGTTTCTCAGTGCCTTGGCTGTTTCGAGTGTCTGTTACTGGGTGGGAGAGGAGAATCGGTGTACGTGTGAAAAAATGCCGTTCGAGTGGGAGAGAAAATATGGGTTTTTTCTTTCAAAGATACACTAGAACTCAATCAGGCTATTAATCAAACAGATAAAACTGGCACTTCAGTTCCTGCCGCCAACAGAACTCCGTGCAGTAACAAAACCTTCTCAGCACACCAGGAGACTCTTAAAATTCAAGCACTCTCAAACTTAGCAGCACCCCTGAGAGCCACAAATTGAGAGAAATTAATTCTGTGCCCCTGCACCCCTCATTACCAGGAGAGCTGAAGTAGGTCAAATGCAAGTTAATCTCTTAAATTCCACTTTTGTACACGGATGTTAAAGCAGCCATTCCTTTTGCACCGGCAAATGTCTTCAGGCAAAAGTGCAGAACTTTAATAAACCATAACAGGTCAGTATTGAATATAATTCCAGCTAAATACCTGAAACACTTTTTTTTTTTTTACCTTCCACATTTTAGCATTGTCCCCTGAAATGATCACCCCATGCATCAGTATAACAAGCATGTCTGAAGAACTTAAGCTGCACCTAAAAGACTATTTGTACTAAACACCTCATTCTTTTGGAATTGGTAAATGAGCATTAATGTGAAAACAACTCAATTTTTATCTCAGACATGAAACAGTGATACCAAATAGAATAGCATTTAAACATGCTGCTGAATTTGTCATCTCAGAGGAGAGACAAACACATTTTAAAGGAAACAAGCCTGCCCCTGCAGAACAAAGCAATAAAACCCTTCCTACAGAATCACCGATGTCACAAGATGTCTAGTAAAATTTAAATGTTGTGTAGCCCTCATTTCAGTCTGCATTATTCAAAGGTGGATCAGATGTGAGTCTACAAAGTGAACAGACTCCTTTGAAATCCAATCTGGACTCTCTGATGAGAAAGAAACCCCAAAATTGTATTTTGAGTCTTTCTACCAATACATCAGTCCTAAGTGCCCAACTTTTAAATTGCTTTCCTATGGAATACCATCTCATACAGGAATACAAGAGGCTGGTACTACTCTGTTAAAACCAGCAGCAACAGTCTGCCTCACTCCAGAGTCAGGGTCTCAGCCTGTGTACGTCCATCCACAAGGTACAAGGAGTGCTGCGTTTATCTCAGGCAATTACTGCCATGCAATCATGAGATTTTTGGGTCATATGTCTCCCTCCATCAGACCTCGCTCACAACTCCTGCTAATGCCAAAGGGACTTGCACACATAGGAAGAGTATCTTAGGATTTCTCACAGTGGCTTCCCTTTTACTAATTGACGTTGCTACAGACAGTAGCAATTTCATGAAAAAGAGTATTTTCCTGTCCTAAACACACCAGATTTACGTTAAAAACCTAGCAAAGAGTCACATAACTTTAGGTCAAAGCCATACCTCAGTATGAGCGTGCCATTACACATTTCTCCCTGCTCCTAATGTATCTTCAGAAAACACACCGTTTGTCAGAAATTTCAGCTAACGATCTCCATTTCCAGTGTCAACCTAAGTTCAGTAGCTGTCTACAGATGGGGTAGCACCTACAAGGAGAATAATCACCAGGAAAATTTCTTTAAAATATTTGTTTTGAAGAAAAGAAACCAGTCTAATGTTAACAAAAAAAAAAAGAAACAGTAAAATAAAAATAAACTGCAAAAGAGGATTGTTATGTTGCAATAGATGCTGGTGGCTTTCTGAAATGTTGCTTATATGACTGTAATAATATAATGCTGAAACTCCACTACTACATGTACAGCCTGCACATGCACAAGTAGTCGTGGATTTATTGCTACGATCATGTGTTAGACAGTTGTGTTGATTCTTCCATATCTTTCAAAGCAAGTAATAATGACAATTTTTGGAGGTCATAAAATTTCATGTGTCTCTTGTATTAATGCGTGTCTATCACTAGCTTCTTAGACGCATTTGGAAACAATCAAGTTCTTATTTTAAGGAGCCTTAAGATAAGGTATCTGCAAGCTCTACACTTGGGGTAATTGATCACATTTGTTTCCTGTATGAAGGTTCGACTCCTCTTTCCCTTAAACTTGGCATGTTTCTCATTACCCTACGCCTTGTTAGCCTGGTAGAAATGTTCTACTGCGGTGAGTGAAAACAGGACGATACTATTACAAACCACATCTAATCAGGGATGGCAGCCCTTCTCCATCTCCAGGAACTTAAGGACTCATAATGGCCTTTTACAGAGCCCTCCTAGGGATGGAGGTATGTGTTGCTCTTCTGCCGACGGGTTCAGCAGCACTCCTGGTCTCCAGGCTGGAGTCCTACAAAGCAGTTCTGCTTCAAGACAGAACCACAAGCACCAGAGAAAGATGTGAAGTGTACAGTGTTTGGTTTTGTTTCTGACAGTGGTAACATTCTAGGGAGATTCAAGAAGCATCTGTTGCCTTATTTGTCAAATGCCACACGGTAGCACTTGTCTGCAAAGGGCTTTTTAATTTCTGCATATGACAGTGTTTACTTAAAAACAGATTGATTTTTCATAGCATAAGAGAAAAGCTATTCCAACTTTCTCATAGCAAACGAAAAATGCAGTCTTTTTCCTGGTCTGTTTTTTACATCGGGTTTATAATGGTACCATTGGAGTGGATCACATTCTACTTATGTTAAAGGAAAGTCATGATGCTACATCCATTTTATACCAGCAGAGAAATTGTCCTCATTTATTTTGATTGGAAAACCGCTGTTATATTGTAAATGTATTGGTCTTGTTGCATGAAAAACACACAGCGCTGTATTTTTAATTTCCTCTTCTTTCTTCTTTGCATTCCTTTTCCCTCTCTCCTACCAACAGTCAGAACAAGAAAACCTGAGCATTTACCAGAAAGAGAGAGAAGCAACTCTATCTCTAAACTCAAACCTCTCGTACATGAACCAGCAGGGAGGATTTTAATCAGGCCTTGCTGGCTCTGTACGGCACAGAACTGCTGCAGGAAGAGAGGCTGGGAGGAGGCAGACTTCGGGTGTATTTCATTTGACTCGCTATAGATTTGTTTCTTGTAATATCTCATTTAAAGAGCCAGGGAATTTTTACCTACTGAGAAAATAGCCTATAACAGCCTTTAAAAGTCTTGCAGCTGGCCAGGCTTGGTATTCCAAGGTGAAAGTCTCTTGCCATTAAGGAGGCTGCAATGTTTTCACTAAGTGATGCAGAATGTTCTCCTTATGTTCAAAAGCTAAATGTTGACGTTACTATTAGCAGTGCTATCTTCACCTCACTGAAGTTAATATTCAGAATTGGCTACCACTGAAATATTTCAGTTTAGCAGAAAGCAAATATTTCATTAGGGAAACTTTATACCCAATGAGGGATCATTATTGAGTTTAATTGATAGCAAAAATGATAACATTACTAAGTGTGAAAGAAAACCCCTATGCTTATAATGAAAAGAAATCTCATCAAATAATGAAACGTTTGTGGGTATTTCTGCTCTGAATTCCTCTCTTTTCTAAATACACTTTCCGTGATGCATTTATGCAGTTCACTGTAATCTACCTAATTTGTTCCCATGCTCTTTCTGGGCTGTCTTTCCTCTCTGACCATCTAGAGAACTTCACACATTGTCAACCTATCATAGGTGAAAGCTTTTGAAGATCTACTACTTTTCTCCTAGCCTAATAAGGTCAGTGACCTTTCAAGCTCTACTATTTCCTTTTCTATCATTAGCCTGATACGTGCATCAGCTACCTCTCAATTTTCTTCATCTCTTCAATGCCTCACTTCTTCCTTCAGACACTGTCTAATTAGGAACTTAATTTCCTCTTCCCTGATGGAGTTTTTGATAATAAAGAGATCCTATTCACCCCTGAATCACAGAGCAGCACTATGATTTCCTGCTCAGGGGTGTCTTCAGGTATGTTAATTAATTTTCACGGTGGCGGCTCTGCCACAAAACCACAATAGACCGACAAGCTTATCTCTCCTGTAGAAAATCTACTGAGGGGGAACAGTCCTCCCCAGATTCAATCAGGTGAAGGAGGACTGCAGTTATGGAAGTAGCTAAGGGTGAAGCTTTGATGCCCTGCAGAGCCCGCGTTGCCTTGAAATCCTTTCTGGAGCCGCCGCTGGCTTCTCTGTGGAAAACAAACTGGCTTTTGTGGGGAGGCTTTGTCACAGCCCTGTTTCCCGGCCTCCTGTGCTCCAGAAGAAGAGCTGCCCCTGCCCCAGGGGCACATGCCACAGTCATGCCCTCTCCACTTTTCCTACACTTAAACAAGTGAGAACCTGAGTCACACATGAGTTAAAGAGGCTGAGAGGGACTCAATATTTTATTTTCAGGACTGAGATTGTAAAATTAATTACAAAAAGTGCCTGCATTTTGCATAAGCATTTATGTGCATGGGAAATGCAATCTGTGGGAATCCTCCATGTTAACTTAAAAACAAAATGCTAAGTAAAGTTTCTTTTATGTTTTGCCTCACTATTAAGGAAATTTATGATTTGCTCAGTTTTCGTTATCACTTTTACTGCATTTTCCTCTCCTCAGAAGCACTGGCTGCTCTGTGACAAGCTATGCCCTTCTTCCCCAGCAAGGAGGTGTGCCATAACTCCTCTGCCATCTTTAAGGCGCTGAGAAAATTTTGGTGGGAACCCCATAATTACTACTTTGTCTATGCCCATCTCTGTTGGCTTACATAGCAGGCACTGGGAGCAGACTTAGGCATGCTGCAATATCGGCAGGGTTGCTGGCGTTACCTCAAGAAGAGATTTGGCAGCATCTATCGCATCTGTCTGGGAAACTTGGGTTCTAGTGCTGTCCCTAAGGGAATAGGTGCCAGGGCTATCCGAGGGTTGCAGGACTGGCAGAGGCAAGGACACCCCCCAAGGCATATGCTTCCAACCCTCCCCCACCCCTCCCATCCCAGGACAGCTCTTTCTCTTTTCTCTCTCTTTTTTTAATGGTTGCTGGAAAAAGTTCGTCTATTAAAAAAAAAAAAAAGAAAACAAAACAGAAAAACCCGCAGCCTGCTTTTCTTCTGTCAGGGACAGTTCTGAGGCAAAACTGCACAACACTGGGGGACAAAAGGTAAAGATGAGGTTTCCATTTCCCTCCTTCTTGTTGTCTCTGGATCCTTCCCAAGCAGTTCTCTGAGATAACCAAGGATAAGACCTGAAGTCTCCAGCAGAAAGCATCACCTCCTGACATTAGCACAGCTCCTCCACTCCAGGAAGAAGGGGCTGCTGCAGGATTTAGGCACTGGGGTGGGACTGGGGCAGCTCAAGCTCCCGGAGGACTTCCTTGGCTGCTCAACACTCAGCAGAATCCCTTGAGCTCAACACACTCCGGTGCCTTGGCAAAAACCTTGCTGAAGGCCATGCACACAGGATTGGTTATCTAAATAACGCGCTTTCTTGGGTTTTGTTAGTCTTTTGAAAGCCTCATAAATTTAAAGGCAAGCCTCCCTGAAAACCCTTCACCAGCACTGTGGCATCCCTCTTGCACACCTCTATCTCCAAATAACTAAATTCTTATTTACACTTTAAAAATATCTGCAAAGTTTCTTATTAATCTTTTGCCACTGAACTAAAGCATTCCCTTCCCCAAGCAGAGTCAAAATGGAAACAACCTCGAGACCAAATTGTGCATCTAGAGACTGTATGTGCTCCTATTGCCCATGTTTGTGCATTTTCACTTCCTTTCTTAAGCTGGGGTTTGAGATTTCAGTTATTCTGCAAACAAGACCCAAGAGAGACACAATTAGACTCCCCTGGAGACTGACCCCTTATAGTGCCCACCTGTAGCCGGACCCAGATAGCATCCCAGTGCAATGAATTAGCACTCTAAGCTGATTAGAGCAGCTCTGCACAACTCTATTTTATTGACACAATGAAGAGAGGACAGAAAAGGGCCTGAAATGAGAAAATCATTTCCATGCTGACTGAATTAAAAGAACAAAAGAGCTCCTTGCAATTGCAGCATTCAATTTGTCGGAAAAAAAGGAAGCCACTTAATGGATCACAATAGATCTGAGCAGAGAGATGAAATTTAAAACTTCAGCATGAGTGCGATTACCAGCTAAACATATTCGCAATCATTTCCTCCATATGCATAATTTAGTTGGATTGTTTACTTCGGGGGTTTTTTTGTTGGCTTTTTTTTTGTTTTGTTTTCAAAAACAGCATGCAAGATCTTATCTCCTGAGTGTCTTTACATCCCATTTTTCAGAATCAGGGAAGGTTGTTACGTTGTCTGGTAATACATTTTGTTATAACACAAATTGCACTAAATTGTGGCTGGCTACGTTACCCTTTTCTCCTCTACCTCTAGAAGTAAATTAATATTTTCAATCTACAGAAACAAATAATGGAAGATCATCTTATTCAAAAGGAGCCCTAAATTGATTATATATCACATGCATTATTCTGTTCTGCTTAGAAGAGAATGAACTGCAACTCGTATTCTAGCAAAATATATTAGATTGTGCCTTTATAAACAGCCTTCTCATTAAATTTAGGTTTAAGCTAACAGTAATGAGACAAGAATACAGACTATTAAAGGAGTTCCTGTGAATGATATATATAATTACTTACAAAACAGATACTCAGTTTACTTTGGCATTTTCCAATCAAAATCTACTTGTCTGTATAAGAAAATATACCTTTAAAATAAATCTGTGAAATAAATTAAAAACATCAGTACTTCAGGCTCCCTGTCCTCTAATTATGTAAAAGCTTGAATCTGCCACGGTCCTAATTCAAAAGTGATAATCAGTTGCATGTGTAAAAATATTAGTTTCCCAGTATATATTTGTATTTTCTAAGTAATGAAGTATTAAAACAAGGAAATACTGAGTGCAGTCCTGGGAGTGTTGGCACATAAATAACATCACTTCACTACAGATTCCTTGAGAATTAAGTATTTAAGATTATGCAGAATGGGGTCCTTATTTTTCTACCCAAAATTTTAAAAGCTTGCATCTTATTACAATAGTTACAAATCAAATCTCTCTTTAAAACAAATCTCTCTTTAAAATTTAAAACAAAAGTAATTCCCTGAGCCTCACTCTGACTTCAGAGCACCTGAATTCAGATCATTTGCATTGATTTTCCCTAACAAGTATTTTCAGTTGCTGAGAATGTTGTAACCGGTTCATTTTGCAAGCTTTTTGCCATTCAGTTTGCAATGTTACCAGCTTGTCTGTGTCTATTTCTACGGTTAAAAAAAATATATATATAAGATAAACAGAAAAAAGTAGAGGAACAACACTTGCTTATGAACCCACTATTTTGAAGCTGATACCCTGATAAAGAGAAAGCAGAGCACTGGTAGGATTCACTTGTGCTGGCTGTTATTATTGATTTGACTAAGCATTTCACAGGGGTAAATACCCAAATCATTCGGGGGCTGACTGACACAGTATGACATGTGGTTAACAGCCTTACCATGCAGGCGCTTTGCTTTCAGAAATTTTACCGATGCCAACGTAACCTTCCAAATATTTCAGATTATAATTTTCCCCACTCTTAAAAAACAAATCTTTTACAGCCGCGTCTGTGCCATTCAAAGGATTCCCAACTGAAAAGGTTACTGTAACCTTTTTTTTCTCCCCCAAATTGATTGCTTTAAGAGTTTTATATATATATAAATATATATATATAAAAACAACAAAAAAAAAGCCATGTATAAAGCTTTGGGATATTTTAGCAAACTCAACGTAGTGTAACTTTGCTGACAGCTTGTCACATTTCACTGACTGTCTGTCTGGGATCCTGCGATAACATCTGCATTCACTCAGGGCGAGAGCTTACCCTAAGACAAAAAAGTGGGTCCTGCCACATAATGCTCCATCATTCTGTCAGTTCTGACATGGCATCTGAATTTTTTTGAATCACTAAACACTTTTGGGACTCTGGTCCTTATTATCTTTCCTTAGTTTCTATACTCGCTCAGCAATGCTGAAAAATGTAAAATGTGCAAACAAGGTAGTGGACGGCCCGGGCTTTTTGTCGTCTAATCCTCAGCCCCTCATTCATGCTCACTGTTAATCTCTTAAGACATTATAAAACTGTTAGACAAAGAAATGTGAATACCTCTGCTTCTCAGCAGAATGGGAGGAAACCAAGGAAAATCTGGATCATGCTAAGCTTTTCTTTTCACCACAAAAATGGTAACTTAAACCTGTTGCATCAAATTATTTATAATTCCCAACACTAAGGCTTTTTTTTTTTTTTTTTTTTTTAATTCTTCTTCAGCATTACAGAGCAAGCCTGGCAATATCACAGGAGGAACGCTACTGCTGAATCTCCCAAACGCACTAAATGAGTCTGTCGTGTCTAAAAAAAAAAAATATACAAAGCCTGTCAGAATACAGGCAAATGTGTTTTCATGCCTCCACTGTCTCATATATGGCAGGGCACACAGCTCATCATCCTGGCAGGGCTGCTCAAGATGCACTTTGGGGAATTTCTTTGCTGTGGAAGGAGCAGGGACTGGGTGGCAGTGGGTTTGGTGGGGGATCCTCAACAGGGTAGGCACACGGGTGCCCCTGCACTGGCTGGAGTCTTCCTGACGGGATGGGATGAGGGCCCCATTTCACATTAATCCAGCTCTGTTTGGAGCCGTCTGCTATTTCAGGTCATCATTTCACTCCTCCTGACTCCCACTGCTGCGGGGGCATTAGCATGGGGACAAAAGCCTCTCAAGCACCTATTCTAAACCCATTCAAACTCAAAACCACTAAAAATCACACCCGAAATGATATTGTTGCAATCAGCTAAATTTTATTCAGGAATGCCAGAGCTGAAAACAAGAATTTTCATCTTCTGCTTGCACGTTGTTGTCACGGGTGGCGGGAGCAGATAGTGAAGTCTTAAAAATGCTCCAGAAGCACAAAAGTATTTGAATGCAAATGCCAAATAAGTCACATGTACTGAGCTGAATCCCTGCCATGACGGTTTCTTTACACACAAACCAGCTTCTGTTAAAGTCATAATTTTCAAATAATTATTTAAACTAGTGTGAAAATAGGGCATCATTATTTCTGCCTAAAACACGTTTTATTCAGCTTCGCTCGCATGGATGGGAGGGAACAGGCTTTGAGGGCAGAAGTTGAGATGTTGCCTTTTTTTCTCAACAATGTTAGCCACCAAACTTGGGAGATGATTTGAGAAAAGTCAACTTTTGAAAGGAAGTAGTGGAGCCCTGTACTGGTAGGGGCTGAACTGCTTTGCCAAGGGCAATAGTGGTGATGCTTCAAGAAGAGGAAGAGTATGTAGGAAGATAAGGGCACAACTATGTCACTGAGGCCAGTGAAGCACCGAGCCTAAGTGGACTGAAGGACAATGAAATGTTTACATGAAGAGACCAAAGACAGGAAAAGGTGTGGCAGAAAATTAAAATATATGCAGGCATTAAAAGCAGTCAGAGCCTGGTTAGTAGCCTGTATGTGTGGTTAACGTTGAGGGCAAAGATGACCATCATAGCAGTGACCTGCTGAAAAATAAAGGGAGGAAAATGAGAGGCAGAGATGGAGGGGACTGGCAAAGGATGTGGAAGAGGTTGGACAGAATGAAATTATGCTTTTATTCCCCCCCCCCAATGCTGAACAAGGATTTCCATCGGCTACAATGTTTTGGGATGGTGTGGAGGACAGGAGCACTGGCTATGGAAGGAGGTAGAGGAGGACAGTAGCACTGGCTATGGGAGCGAAGAGGGCAAAGAGTAGAATTGCACTGCCTGGGGCCAGCAGGTTGAAGGAATTGCACTTTGAGACCACAGATCTTCAAATAAGTAAGAAAAAGAGGTCCCTACATAGTCTTAAGTGGGGGAAAATTGTAAGATGATGTCCTCCGTGCAAAACAGAAGGTGTATTTCAAAGGGCATAGAAAGGCACCGCAGCAGATCTACTCTCCCTGGGCATCAGCATCATCTTCCTCTGCAGACACAGAGGGTTTGGTAGGATCATTTCTGGTTTTAGCATTACGGAAGACAAAACTTTTTTCTCTCCTTGTTGTTAACTGCTTCTTTGGATGCCTAACATATGTAGGTACTCCAAATAGGTAGATACCAAGTTAACACTAGCAAAAAAATTACTTTTTCCATATTCACATGAAAATTTTGGCTTATATAGTGGTTATTGCTAGATAAAATTGGCTTTAAAGAATATTTTCTGTAAATGCAATAATGTTGAACCTTTCTTATACCCAAACTTCCACTTTCTCATGCAGGACAGATTTCCATTTTTGCACAAAATCAACATTACTGCCATGGTTTTGAAATAGCCACTGCTGTAAGCAACAGAAAGACTATGACCACAAATCTTTTCAAAAACATAAGTATTCACACTTTATTTTTAACAGAATACCCATATAGTCATAGCTGCACTTTTTGAAAGCCAATTTACCACTTGAGGCCCTTTCAAAAAGATAAGAGGGCACCAAAAGTTACTGTTGGAAACCCTGAAGGGCTACACAGCAGGTCTCCAACACAGCGTGTTCAGCACCCGCTCCGTGCATGTTGCCAATACACTTCATCAAGCCAAGACTAAAAACAACACTTTGGGAAACCCACTATACACAAGAGCCCCTTTACTCCGTAGGCTTCACCTGATGAAATATTATGCCTTTTGTGGGATCTTTTATGTCTTTCCACACTAAATGCTGGGACTGTGCTTTAAAAGGAAAGGCTACTTAACATTTGTTGGGTTTTTTTTTTGTTTTGATTTGGGTTTTTTTCTCCAAATTAATGCTTATTGTATGTGCCAAAGTTAATGAGATCACATAAAACCGGGCTGGATTGTGACAACCTATGTCTTCACTCCTGTGCGTACCACCTACCGCTCAGCCAGGAGACATGAGGGCTGACACATCAATAAAATGCTATATTAATACTCTCTGGGGTGGAAATACTCTATTAGCCAATTACTGCTTTCAAGTCTTTACTTCCAAGTAAGTGTATTTTTGTACTATTCTGACTAACACATCTCAATCTGAAGGCTCTAGCAAGCAGGAGCTGGGGTTTTGGGTTGGTTTGTTTTTTTTTTTTTTAATTTTAGTGATGTCTTTATTAGACCAAATGCCCAGATTTCAATGGCACTCTTAAATCATGCAGTGGTTTAAATGCCAAGCGCTATATCCTCTGAAGTGCATGTGTTCATTTGGGTTAATAAGCATTCTGCCGTACACTAACTCCTGTCTTCGTTTGAATGATGTTTAATGTGTTTAATGACGACCGTCTCCTCCGCCCGAATGTATGCTCGTCTCCCCACCGCTTGTTGAGCCATCAAGACCCACCTTTGTTTCATTTAGTATGCAATTTTCACCTCTGACCCAAGAAACTAGTCTTAGGCTTCCTGAACTTTATTGCCTGTTAATAGACTGCTGGCTCTCTTTTCAGCAGTCATAGAAATGGTGGAGAGACATTTAATTGAAAAGGGACAAAGCTACAGACTGAAAGGCAAAGTCGGTAGGATTTAAAAAAAAAAAAAATCCAGAAATAATATGTTTGAGGAGCTTTGGATATTCTTTACAAGTTTGTGCCTCTTTACACAAATAAGAAAGACATCATTGATTTAATTATCTTCCCAGGGAACAATGGTATAATACTGTGAATGGTGTTAAATGATTGATCTGGTAATTCATCTTCTGCTAACAACTGTCTATGCATTTTGTTTCTCTCTGGTCCTCAGACCGATGACATTAGCAGCAGTGTCACGGAGCAGTCCTGGGCTTTCATAAAACACCCACAGATGCTCTTTCCTGCCAGTATTTAGGGACACATGGTTATAATTTTGTCTGTATTTCTTTGTCATAGATTACTTTTAACTACATCTGTTCAATTAAAATAAAAAAGAAAGACACAGCTAGAGCCCATCAGCTTTGTATCAAAAGTAGCCTTCTAATGAAATAGGGAGATTTAATTTAGTAAGTGTTCTGATGAGTGAGAGATACCTTTCTGTTTTTTCAGAACTTCTCTGTTTGGTGAATAGTTAGGAAAGGACATTATTACAGCATAAGGATATTATTGTACATGGAAAGGCATTATTAAAAGTGATTTATTATTCTGTGTTAGGAAACTTATAGGAAAAGTCTGATAATATATTAAACTTGTTTATTATGGACTTCATATAATTTTTGAATAATGCAGCTTTTTCTTTTGACAAGAGCAATAAACTCTGCTGGTATAGACATACGTTGATTATCCCAAGTCAACTGTGTTGCTTAAAGAAACATGCCCAAACAATCAGCTTCTGACAGCTGCATCTCTTGTTATTTACAATAGCCATCACAGTAATAACTCACCATTTCTATATTAATAAGGCAGTGAAATTTATTATGATGGTATTGAAAAGTTATTAAGTACTGCATCCCAAGTGACAAAGTACCACAGCACTGTCACTATCCAAAAGCAGTTGCCCATCCATCACAAAGCTTTCCAGATGGTCCTGCATCTTTATCGCTCCCAGGTTGGTGACATCACCTGTTCACCCACTCAAAATTGATGATGAAAGCAAACAGATCTATCTTACTTACATTTACCAAATCAATTTAATTTTACAGGCCGTGGCTTAGTGACATATTGACTGTTTTCCTTAATGGCATCTACTGTACTTAATGCAAAGAACTCATCTTTGAATCCTGGCTTGCATAATGTGGCATTTTATAATAAATTTTTTTATAATATATTTATTTAATGGGAAGAATTATGATTGTCAGTTCTATTAGACACAATTATTATTCTCTTCAGTTCTATCTTTTCTATTTTTCTTTCTGATGTTGTCTGTCTTATTGGCTTTAGCCAATCTACAGTTTTTGCCTTTTAAAGGGACATCTGGTGTATCTCAATTATTTTTCTTTGTATTTTCATAATCTCACAGACCTACTCTGATGTCAGCTTTTCTCTCAGTTTATTCTGTGCTATCATCTGCTTGGATGAAATGCTACTGAACTCAAATAAAATTACCCAGGTCACATTCGAGTGAGTAATAACCACCTTATTTTGAAGAGGAATACAATTCCTGAAACATCCTCTCAGTTCTACTCTGAAGAAGGTAACAAAACTACCTTCTCCCCCTTCCTACTTCTAAGTCCACTTGACCCTTACTGTTTCACTTTGTTTCCTTCAGAAGTTAAGGCTTCTCCTGATTAAATTACACCTTCGTGGCTTTGTAGGGGATATATACACAGACCTACATAGGGATTTCTGTGGCTTTAGACCATACCATGAAATAGGCGATTTCCTGCACCCAGGGTCAAGGACAAGGTGAAGCATCCACTGTTGGTGGAGGAATAGTCAATTCTACAAAAATCGTTTCGGGTTTAATTGAGACAAAGGTTTTATGTGAGATTTCACACCAGCATCCGCTCAGCTGATAACCCCTTCCTGATGCTGCTGCCACGTTGACTTTGGGTTGGCTCAGCAGCTTATCAGCCCTATGAGAAGCAGCTCCAGGATAGAGGCAAACAGCACCTCCCTTCTGGCAGCTGCTACAGCCTCTCAGCTACCCTTGTGCAATACAGTTTTGAACATTTTTTTGAGAATAGTTCCATGAGAAAGCCAAAGAAGGAGCTTTGCAGATCTTATTCATCCTCACTTTCCACCAAACAGCAGATTTGCCTGAGAAAGGGAAGATTGTGGTCTTTGTCCAAAATAACAGAGCATCATGTCCTACCACACTCAATGTGAGGTTCTACTTAATTCTGTTAATAGAAGAATTAAAAAGTGGAAGTAAGGAATAGCAGAGAAAAACAGAGAACTACTCTGTTGTTCCCATGTCCTAACCCTCATCGATACACTTGAAGTAACCCAAAGGAACAACAGTTTCCCTTTGCCATCAATATGTCTCATTCAAACCGAACAAGTCCACCTGCTTGTACCTTGCTACTCAAGGACCTGATGATTGTGCATATGTAATTATAAACTGCCTGCCCTCTGAGCAGGGAGAAGTTTGGTGTTAACAGCCAAGCAGCTGGTTAAGGTCTACAACTGACATCAGCTCATAGAGCAACACCTTGCTCGTGAAGCATCAAGCTATCTTGCTACAGGACTCCTACTGCTTCAGTGGCATCGACTTAATCGCAGCCTCACCGCAAGACACAGATACAAACAACAGAAGAATTCAGACTGGTAACACTAGCAGAACTGTAAGCAACGCCTGTTTTGTAGGCAACTTTCAAGGGGCTGTCTGAAGCACCCTCGTGCATACTCACCCCAGGCAAGATACACGGTATGAACTCCATCCTATGTGGCACTGAACACTATGTCCCTACCAGAGAGCTTAACACAGCAGCTAAGCACATGCTTAACTCAAACACCTGGGTAATCCTGTTGATGATAAGCCCGTGCTTAAGTGCTTTATTGGACCTCAGCCAGAGTGCTCTGTGCCTTGCAAAGCTGAGCTCCAAATGGGATAAAAAGTCACCTATGTATTGAAGAAAAGGTAAGGATGCCACCCCCACCTGCAGCTGTCAGAAGTGGATGGTCTATTATCCTGGGGGAGAATACACTATCAAAAAGCATGCCCACCCCCACTATAAAACAAATTAGTCCTGCTTAATTCCAAGTAACAGGATAACCCACATTCTTAATTCTGCTTTAGCTTCAAAAACAATTTTGCAAAGGTTCCTGGAGTCCCTATAGTGCTAAAATCTATAAGCAAGGAGAAAACCTAGACAAGGAATCGGCATTATACTTCCTTACTTTCCAACCACCTGACTGAGTGTGGAGTTACTTAGTGTGTAAATGCACATAAAAACAATTGAAGGAAAGGTCAAGCTTTGGTCTGTAAAAGTCAGTGCAGTGTGAAAGTGTCCGACAACAACAGAAAATTAAGCGGTTTTTATTTAAGTCTAGGACAAACTCCATAGCCCAAAGAAAAATAGTGAGAAGTGATAAAGTCTTCATTCCTTTTATTTTTCCATTTTGAAAAAGACCATCTACTGCTCTCTCCCAGTGTGATTTCACTGAATACTAGGGAGTTATTTCCCTCAGCACTGCCATTATTTATTAAGAATAGCTTAACACAAGTTTTAAGATGCATGAATCTCATATGCAGTTATTTAGAAGATGCTACTTTTCAGTTTCATTTACTTGTTTATTTGTGGGTTGTTTTTCTTTTTTAAACAAGAGACACAGATTTTTCCAAAGGAGGACCCAAAAATAGGGGATAATATCTACACAGAGAGAAACCAAATGGTAACTGCCATTGGTCACAATGGAAGTTTTCAGACTCTGAGAGCAAGAAAACTAAGCTGCCGGTTTAGGTGCTACAACCCACATTTGGAAGTGTATACATGAAATTCCAACTCTAAAAGCCTGTACATTTACATTTTCTAACTTACTATTTCATATTCACAGAGACAGGCAGTACACCTAGAACCCTGAATCTCAAATAACAAAGTAAAATTTTAAAGATGTCAAGAGAAAGCCAAAGAGTACAGAACTGAAACTTAAAATGGCAAGTATGCCAGCCCCTATAAACCAGTGGGAAGCCTGTACTCAGAACAATTTTTCAGAAGCTATGCAACATTCACCAAAGAGTGACATTAAAAATGTTAGAGGAGAAGTAAACAAATAGTCAAATGGACTCCTAATTTTCATTTAGAAATAATAGAATCACATCAAGCATATTTTACCAAATGTGAGATGTTTTTTTCAGCCTCACTTTCAGGACAGGAAAATATACTCTGCTCTATAAACAGATCATATGCTGCTTTATAAAGCTCTAAAATCTTTTTTATTTCTGTGACATATTCAATTTATTAGAGTTTATTGCTCCTGGTTTTGCCTTCCCACCAAAGAAATAAAAGTTTAGGATAAAAAGAGCTGTGAAGAAACTGTCCCTGAGAATAAGACTTGGAGTTTGCTGTAGCAGTAAGAGACCTGAGTTTGAATATTCAACGTGATCCGGAAGGTGCTAGTTGAAGATAGGTTCACGTGGTTTGGTGACTTGTTCAAAGGCTCTCTTTGAAATACTCTCCCAGTTGTTTTTCATAGCAGGGCATGAACCATGATGAAATCACTAAATTTGTGTTCCTCTTTTTTAAATAAATAAATAAATATAATTACTGCCATCTCTTAAAAGCTTGTTTTCTTTTGTTGATTAAGACGCGGTCAATTTTCCCTTTTCAAACAACCACCGAGCAACAGCCTCCCAACCCCCTCGGATATTCGGGCTGCCGGCAAATACTAAAACCTCAGTGACAAACTGCAAAAAAGCTCGACCTTTCCCCTTGTCCGGTGACCCCCTGTTCGATTTGTACTTTAGCTAACCAATACCTGATTAGATAATGCTTAGCTCTAGACCCACAAAATGAGATAAAAAGTCAAATTTATAGCTTTTCATTTAAACTGGTCCACAGCACTCTAATCGTGACCCAAGCACAACTCTATCACAACAAATTCTCTTTGTCCCAGAGTGTGTTTTATGGCTGAAGTATATAAATGGACACAATAGACATTGTTTTCTTGGACTTGCTCTAACAAAACTCTGCACTGACGCTGTAAGGAGTCTTGCTATAGGGGAATGTAAGAACAGGCCCCATGAAATTCCTCAGCCCTCTGCAGCAAATTTTTCTTTATTATCAACTGCCTGGCTGCAAAATTTAACAGCAACAGTTCCTCCAGCTTACACTTCTCTCCCAACCACTACAGTCTAATCCTAGTATCAACTCAGATGGATGTCAGTCACAAAAACTGGAAGTCAGAAGTATTCGACAGCTGGAAATACCCAAAACTATGACAACCTTTTGCAAGGGGATAAAAAATGTCCTTTCCAAAAACATAGTTACAGTCCAAATTTGTGTGCAGCTATAAACTCTTCCCTGCAATGTGCACATAGGGTTTTGGCTTGAAAATTTCAAGTTTATGACTCTAGGCTACCTCGCAATTCTAAACCATTGCAAAAAAAAAAAAAAAGATAATCTTTAATAGCAAAATCTTCAACATGTACAGCATCAGAAGACATCTGGGGAGGATGCTCAGTTTTCCTTCCAAAATATTTTAATGTTTATGATAACTATTTTCTTACAAGGAGATTCTTCCTTCATCACCTTTGACAGTCAAGCACCATTGTACATTCAGTGTTTCACCTTAAACTCATAAAAATGCACATAAAGTTGAAAGACTGATTTTTCCCCATAATCTAATCATCCTCTCTGTAGCCCCAGGGGAGTCTATTAATGAGAACTGAGTAAGTACACAAGTATTAGCAGTGTTGCACCCTACTATGTATTTCCCTGAGCAATGCACAGGTGAGGGAAGAGATGAGTAGGACACAGGCCACAGCAAAATGCTTTCTTTGGTCTGTGGGACCAGTTAGCCAGGTTGATACATCTCACCTTTTGAAGTCACCAGACACAGATGACCTCTAATAACACCATGAACCATTCTAGGAATCACATATAAACAAACGTGAGAGAACATCATGACAGTAGCTACATCAGGGAAATTCAAACCTTTTGTACTACAAAAATCACTTAAAACCACAGTCAGCAACATACAGAAATACATACATGCTTCTATCCTTCCTCCCTTTAAAACACAATAATGAAATTTTACCCTGGTATCACCATCAGCAGACTGAATGTCCCATTTGTCCTCAGCACAAGAAGGACATGGACTTGTTGGAGTAGGACCAGAGGAGGCCACAAAGACAATCAGGGGGCTGAAACCCCTGGTGTATGAGGCCAGGCTGAGAGTTGAGGTTGTTCAGCCTGGAGAAGAGAAGGCTTTGGGGAGACCCTATTGAGGCCTTTCAGTACTTAAAGGGGCCCATCAGAAAGATGGGGACAGATTTTTAGCAGGGCCTGTTAGTAACAGGACAAGGGGTGATGGTTTTAAACTAAAAGAGGGGAGATTTAGACTAGAGGGAAGAGATTTTTTTACAATGGGGGTTGCGAAACACTGATCCAGGTTGCCCAGAGAGGTGGTTGATGCCCCATCCCCTAGAAACACTCCAAGTCAGGTTGGCCAGGGCTCTGGGCAACCTGCTCTAGCTGCAGATGTCCCTGCTCACTGCAGGGGGGGTCGGACTGGATGACCCTGAAAGGTCTCTTCTAACCCAAACCAGTCTATGGTTCTGTGATTTAAACAACTTACTGGCACCTGGCAGGACAAATGCCCTGTTTCACAAAAATGCCCATTTGGATAGAAAAATGGACACTAGAAAAGCTTAAATCCCCAAGACCATACCTAAGCCTCAATAAACAATGCCTTTCCCTCACCATCCCATTCTTCCTTCAGAACTGCCTCACCCCACACACTTTGGCTTATTTCCTCCCATTTTCATCCCCAAGCACAGGTCCAAGAAAGTGGTAGTTTCCAGAGCAGTGTGATGATGAGCACCTGGGCTGGGATGGGCACTGGTAAGCTCTTCTCCGGCACTGCCAGGTCCCCCCACATCTGTCCATTAGCCTTAAACTTTACTACGTGCCATTTTAATCATTGCATAAACTCTGGTAACCAGCATTTCTTTGTCTCCCTTCAATTACAATAAATGTACTTAACCCACTTGGTGGAAAAATATTCTGTTTCAAGGTCCACTGAGCACTGCAGAGTACTTCTAGATGAGTGGCCAAACTGCAGAGGGAATCAATGATTGTGTGATTTTGCTCCAACACTTTTAAATAGCCTCTCCCCAGTTGTCCCAAATATGTAACACTGTTCAAATGGCATGAGTTCTGCAGCTTGAAAGGGATTCAGTCTGCCACCTAGGCTTCCAGAATCATCAAGATATTAATTTATTGTCTGGATTCCACAGACCTCAAAATCCTAAATATTTTAAGTGGGAAAACCCACCTCTAATATTGCAGTGTATTATTAGCATCTAAGGGTGTGAAAATCAGGATGGATTTCCCTCCCTTTTAGTGGGGCCACCCTGCACTACACCACCTGAGGATCCAATCTAAAATGTCCTTATTTTGGAATATTTTAAATCTGCAAGTTCATCTGCGTCTCAGAAGTTTTGCTCCAATTTCTGTTATCAATATCTGAGTTTAATTGTGGTGTGGTTAAAGGTCAGATTTTACAGTTTCCTGGTGCCTTTCTCAAATAATAAAGATTTCTTACCAGCAATTATATTGCATCAGGGTCTGTTAACTTGATAGAGTGCTGCCAAGTCTATAATTTCTCTTGACACTCTTCTGTCATGTTGTCACAGGTCTCTCAAATGTTTAAACAACTAGCTGGAAAGTTTGGAATGAACTCACCAAGTATTTATGGACAGTTAAAAGCAAATCAAACCTCTATTTTCCACCATATCTGCAAAGCTTTGCTCCACAGCACATCTCCATTTTTCCTGGGAAAAGGAACCTCCCATCTCTCCAGAGGTCAGTCGTGCCCCTGGAGAGCTGTGCAAACTCTGCACTTCTCCCCTTATCAGAAACCAAAGGAAACGTACAGATGGAAAGCTGAGATTGCGCTCTGTTTCTACAGCACATTGTTAAAGCTATGAATAAAAACCCACAAGAACATTTGTTACACCATGATGCAAGTGGCAATGTGCACTGCTTGATGTCTAAAGCCCTGACCTGGCCATGGATCTGCAGCTCAGCCAGTTCCACCGTGATATCATGAGGAAAAGATGTCATCCCCAAAGGCAGGGAAAGCAAGAGGTAACCACTGTACTGGCCAAAGAAGGCCTTGAGCTCCTTCAGGAAAAGCAACATTTCTCGGAGCATCTGCAGAAGTAACATGAGCCACATCATTCCCACGTGTTCTAGGTTTGACACCAGCAAATGAATGGCAAAATTCCCATTAAGTTAAACGGAAGCAGGATCAATCCCCGAGCTTTCAAAGCCCCCGAGTAGCACCAAGTTCTGCAATAGCAATTTTAGCCACACAATATAGATTTTAGGGCTATTCTAATCACTGTTGACAGAAAACGGCGATTCACAGCCTTGAAAGCAGCACCCGGTTTCTTTTCAAACTGCTCAGTGTCGTTTGCAAATCCCTCACCCACAGACACACTGCAAGAGCACACTAAAAAAGGCACAGAAATGTTCTGACGACGCAACTTCCTCCTCTCTTTCCCCAGAAGAGGCAACCCTTGCCTATATCCACCCAGACAGATTTCATGCATGAAGAGCAACAATAATTCTTCCCTTCCCCCCCCCCCCCCCCCACCCCACCACCACTTTTTTTTTAATTTACACTTGTTTCCACCCAGAAAGCCCTAAAAGGCCACAGCACCATGCACACAAATATTCCCTGGCTGCTGCAGGATAGGACTCAGCTTCTGCAAATATTTCTGTGTTTATAGACACGCAAGAGAGATCAACAGACTGAAAGAATGTACAGTGTCTTACCTCCCAACCGTAACTGGGGTCTTTAAGGTGTGGTCGTTGCTCTCCTACAAAAGGGCCAAATTTTTCCCCTGCTTCAATCTTCCTTTTGGTCCATATCCCTAATCCTGCTCCAGGAACACTGGATTCTCGGAGCTCAAACTCTGAAGGAATGGGAATGTCATCGGGAATGTATATCGGAGCCTTGTAAGGAGAGCTCTCCTTTGGTGTGAAAGCTTCACTGGAGGTTGCTGGAGAAGATGGGTCTTGAATGATGATGGATGTTGGACACTGGACATTGGCAGTCTCTCCATCAGCTTCTGGTGCTTCCTCCAAAGGAAGTTCAGGAAAGCTTTCATACAAGCATTCATCACCTGGAAAATAAAGCCAAACAGTAGGATTTGAAACACCTTGACAGATTTTGCATACAAAACACTTTCAGCCTGCAAATGAGAGGACAGTTTGATAGGTGGGCAGCACCTTCATCAATCTCTAGTCCTGCAGCAGAGCCTCACCGTGGAAGGAGCTGAGCCTTTTCTCTATTGTAGGCCTGGGGGTACACAGTGTTTCTCAATATTCCTGACATCAAAAGTGGTTTACATCATTGAGCGCAAGCAAGGGAATTACATACAGATGTACATGCAGGCACACCCTATTGTCCAATCTGCTCTGGACAGAGCACTTTGCATCGCATACTCTTTGAAATTACAATTGAAGGCCAGCATTATATGTTACAACTGAAATCTAAGTGAAGTGAAAAGCAGGAAAGCTTTACTGGTCTTTCAGAGACAGATTGAACCTAAAGTAGCCAAAATTAAGTTTGATGGCCTCCAATTAGTCTTTGGAGGAAAGGATCCAGCCTACTACACAACTCTTGGCAAGAACTTCAGCTGATGTAAATCAGTGTCTTACCATTGACCTCCAAGAAACGCAATGGTCTAAAATAAGTTCAGGATCCAAACAGCACCTTATAGAGAACATGAACCTTCTCCTCTTACAGAGGAAAAAAAAACAACAAAAACCCTGGTGCAGATCCAAAATACATTAAAAAAACCAAAAAAAACCTTCATCTCTGGGGCTTAGCCAGCAAACAAAAGGAAGAGAAAAAAAAAAAACAAAAAGAAAACTTCACTATTTTTGACAGCTCAAAATGTAAGGCTGATTGTAAATTCCTTTTAGTCAAAAAAACTGAGTGACTTCAGCAGGGACTTTAGCTATGCTGGCAATACAGCACTCAACCCAATAATATATGCAAAGGGAGCAAAAAGACAAAACAACAAAAAATTCTTAATTATTTCTGTTCATTTAACTTTATTAATGCGACCGTACTTTTTCTATACAGCAAAACTCATTCCACTTAATTTTAACCTAACTAATATTCTCCAAGGAACAAAGTTGAGTGATTGGACATTTAAGATCTGAGCGTGAGGATATTTGCATAATATGTTTGGCCCAGAAATTCAAGTGTTACGCTGTGCTTGGCGTTCAGAATGACTCCGTTTCAGTGAAGAAACAGGAAACTTTAAAATGTTCTTTCAATTTCTTGCTCATTTAAGAAACTATCCATGGTAGATTAGCACCGTATGCCTTTTCCACTGGAAACTGGTCATAGCCCATTATCTCTCACATCTTTGTTACATATTATCTCACAGTTTTATATCTGTACTTTCATGCTTCTGGTACTGCCTAAGACAAACACTGGGACATAACAAATCATTTGAATAGATTGCTCCCATCACATGACTGGCAAACTGGATTCTTCATCTGTGAGCAATTTATTCACAGCCATGAACTGTTTTTCTTTCTTTTATGTGGCACTGGCTATGACCTCATACATGTCACAGGAAAGTTCAGCTACCCGTTCCCTCGGCCTCTGGTTTGGCAGGCTCTCCCTCACTTTAACGATTGAGCCCAATATTGATTAGTTTGTCACTTTTCTAATACCTGGTGCTCCAAAAAAGTAGAAAATCTTGACTGACTCTAACATTTAGCTGCAAAGGACACACAGAGGGATTTTTCCATTGCTTACGCTTCAGAAATCCTGCCTGTCATAGCTCAGCTGTGTCAAGCTTGGCAAAGAAGTTCAAGAGCTAGTGAATGCACTGGTGCAGAGAGCTTGCGTTCTGTGTAACACCTGTAAAACCATGCTTGTACTTTCCTGCCCACAGCAAAACTCAACCTGGACTCCAAGGGACAGAAAAGATGACAGGAAAAGGGTAGAGACACAGCTCCATTTGGATGCCACCATTCACTTCACCCTGCACTGAGACGACCACTTCAGCCGCCACCTCTGTTACCCCATGGCAGTGCTGCTGCCCCCAAACACAGCTCTGCTCCAGCCTAGTGGGACAGATGACAGAGGTTGGTTCATGCCTCCTGAGAATCCCCAAAACTCCGATGTGCTCCCTGACTTCACGGGACAGAAGCAATGTTGCCTCCACACAGGGCAGGCTCTCTACTGTTCAGATGTCTTCCCCCAACTGTTTAGATTGCACTCCTGCCTAAAAGACTTCAGCTGGCTTTGAAAAAGCTAACTCATGTATACACATGGGGCGCAGGAAGAAAAATCACACAAGGAAAATGATCTGGATGATGATAAGCACATGGCGCACTGGAAGTGGGGGGTTAAAAAACTTCAGGCATCTAGATCCTACTGATTTGCCATGACAGCTGCGGTGCCTAACACTCAGACTCCTTAAAAAGCCCATCTTACACAGTCACTGCTATTGTCCCCATCCTACTAAGCAGCATGCCATAAAACCAAGGCTCCCCCTGTGTCCCATGGCCATGGATGACTCTCCTCCACCAAGCGACAAAGCAGCTCAGCCAAATCATTTAAAGTCCCAGCAAGCAACGACCTGCTCTGTGCCTTTCCCCCGAGGGCCACCATCCTCAGCCCCACTCACCAGCAGCGCCTGCCCAGGAGCCAGCGCAAGCTGAGCCTTAAACATTTAGCAAGCACAGCTTTGCAGATGTTTCCTCTCCCCCAGGGACAGTCCAGTTTAATTTCTCTCTCTCAGACTCAAAGGCCTCAGTTATACTTATCTCAGTCATTCTGGCTATGCTCAGTTTTAGCCATATAGGGTCAAACCTGCAGCTGATAAATTGGCCTCTGGAAGCCTGGCAGGGAGACAAGTCCATTTGCCGGGTCTATTGTGCCTCCTTTGATTTCCAGCAGCCACACCCGATGTCGCTGTTAAACACGGGCTTTCAGTTTGAAAGCTCTGGAAAATATAATATGCCTATATGCCCCAAAGCCTTAACAGTGTGGGTAAAATGGATTTACTGAAATATTATTCTGCCTGAAATAGCAACATATTCTAGCAAAAATATATTTTAAAACCTCAAAATAAACAAGTTGAATTATGAGTGACTGAGAGACAGGAAGACCATTAAGACATACTTGTGAAATTAAGGATAGAAGGAACTGTATTAAAAAAAATCAATGTATGTGAACCAAGGATCTGGTCTTCATTTTCAAAGGGTGTGGGGCTAGTCCCCTTAAAATTTACATCCACATGGATCAGAGGGACTTCCAGCAAAACTGAGGGATACTGACTGATAGAAAAATTTTTATAAGGTTAGGATTAGACCCAGGAACTGTGCTGCTAAACGTTGTTTTCCCTGTCAACTGCAAATCACTTGCACAGAAAGCACTGCAGTTTTGAAATTACAGATGTCTTCTTCAAAGTCCAGTAATTATTCCCACTAGAAATGAGATGAAACAAACAAAAAGAAAAAAAAAAAAATCAAGGCCCCTGATAAGGGAACAGATGAGATTAGGTAACGTGGAATCTTAGATATTAGCCTCCATAAAATTCTTGATCGCTACGTTACAATAAAAACATAAGCAAGCTTCAAAGGAAACCCAGGAGGAAAGGTTAATTGCTACTAAAAGACCAGGGTGGACACCTGCATTTGCACTTTTGACACAACTTTGCACACGAGCAGGAAACAGTCCACGTGGCCGTGGGCTGGGGATGTGCCTGATGAGGACAGGAGAATGACATGCCAAAGCTACTGGCATAACTGCAGGGCCTGAGGTCATTTTGAGATTGAGAGGGCTTCTGTGCACGGCTGGGAGGAGGAGAGGACTTCCTTCCATTTGGATGTTCCTTAACAGCATGGCATGCTTTTCCTTTCCAAGAACGATTAGGTAGGAGGCACTAACAACTGAGGGAGGCAGAGGTTGCTGAACCCAAACTGCTTTCCACTGTCTGCAATTACTAGCGAGGCGAAGGCAGGCTGATTCTGAAAAGCTGATTCCAAAAGCACGGCCAGTGAAATCCTGTCTTTCTGCAGTTGAAATGCCACACGACAGCATGTGACGTCAAGGGGATGCACTAGCTTGTTACACCTATCAGTGTTTCAGGGTGGTCTTCAACTCAAAAGTTCACACAGAGTCCTCCAAAGATCAAGGCTGCATCCAGATCTCCCTAACAAAGAGAAATGTATCCATATAGACTATCCATTCTCCCTTTCTTCAGACAACTTGTGCCTGAGGATATACATTCCCAAAGTGACTACTGACTGCTAAACCTTCTAGCACATAAATCCGACTCCCTGCCCTTTGAGTCACGCATGTGGCCACCAGTGACTTAATCATAAGCTAGATGGCTGATTACTCTGGATGAAAGGGGGAGGCTGGAAGCAAAAGCATCCAGAGAGCCTACTTCAGAAGTGTTTCTAATGCCACCATCTTCTGAGCAGGATAAAGTAAAGGCTGAGATAAATGCAGAAGTGGCTCTTTGCAATGAGAAGATACACACAGGTTCATGCCTGCTGCTTCTTAAAGGTAACAAAGATGATCCGTAGCCCAAAAGACTAGACATTAGAAAGACCTGGCTGTTTGACAGCAGAAGCCCATCGCACATGAAGAGCTTTGGAGCTCCTCTAGCTGTGTTGACCATGCCAGATACAAGCTTTTGTTGAGGATGCATTATTGAAGACTTTGAAGGAGCACAGTAGGATTGGGTTAATTAGTCCCTTCTCTCATGTGAGGTGACCGAGGACCTAAATGTATCACAAAGCCCCAAATCGGATCCTTGAAAGAGACCGCAGAGCATTTATAATTGTTTGACCTGGCATTTCCATTCAGCACCAAGGAAATCAGCACGGAGCATTTGCCGGGATATCTGAAAAGGTGACAGACATTTCCTGTTGCATACAAATGGGACACCTTTATCTGAATTTGTTTGAACAAGTATTAAAGAAAAAAAAAATTGTTACCTGCGGGGACTGTTTGATTACAAAACATATCCACATCAGTCTAGAACACAGGAAGTCAGGAAAAGCAGAAAATGATTGAAAAATGCCCATTAACTTCAAAAAGAGCATGTAGCCAGTGGTGACCCACAGGGGAGCCACCTGACAGTCCCACACCAGGCAGATACAGCTCAGCAGGGCCCACTTCCACGTCCTCTAGAGGAGAAACGGAGAAGGATCCTTAACTTGATAAACACGCAGAGACTGCTTTACTATCTCCAGGCACAGAAGGGACTCTAGCCAAGAGCTACATTACTCTACTTGAACATTTTATCAGCTAACGTACCTGAAACTAGTTTGTGCCGCTCCCTATTCTCAGGACTGTTTTGTGGAGCTGGACCTAATGAGGATTATTTATTATTATTTATATTCTAACACAGTCTGGGGGCCCCAGGCAGGACCTTGCTGTGAAAAGCATCAGACGGACCTAATCAAATTAGATTTGTTTCTAAACAGAATAGAGCTAGTAATTCCCAGCTAGGAAAAAATCATAAAACTAACAGGAGAGAGAAGAAAATGCTTTACAGATAGAAAGTTTGGTTGTACAGCAAAAGAGATTACAAGCAATTTGAGAGGCAAACACAGCACTTGAAGCAGTTTTGAATCATTACTTCAATTACCAAGGAAAAATACTTTCCCAAACAGCCTTCCAAGCATGGGTATTTTGCATACTTGTATTACTTGACCTTAACACAAGTGTGAGAAAAGCAAAACTGTCCTGATCACACTCCAAAGGGTCCTGAAACCTGCTTGTGGACCACACAACGAGAGCAAGGGGGACCAGAGCACCCGTGCAGTGCCCTGATTCTGATTTCTCTTACACAACTCTTAAATCCAAAGTAATTACTTTAGACTTCTACCAAGGAATAAATGAGATCAGCGTCTATCTTGGAGTTATCCAAAGTTTCTCAAATTTCTTCTTTGTTACACAAATGTAACAAAACAAGGGGGAAACGGGGTGCCCGGATCTCAGCTTCCCCTGGGAGCTTGGGAGGCTGCAGCTCAGAGAGGGCATTCGCACGGCAAAGGCTCCCTGCACCACGATAGCAAACCCTTCTGCGGCACTGGCAGGAGAGGGAGTTGTAGGAAAAGCTGCACGGACAAAGGCAGGAGAAAAAGGCAGACCGAGCACAGCGCACTGCAGGGCTGGAGTAGGGAATCACCAGCTTCTGACTGTGCTCCATGGTCAGTATCTATGGGATGTGGAAATGGAACACAGTTTGGATCACCGCAGGAGAGCCGGGTGCAAAGGGCTTAGGGCTGCTGGCAGTTTCTCTGTGCCTCGTGGCAAGATGCACATCAGTAACAATGCTGCAGGTGATTCACAAGACAAGTTAAAAACCTTCCCTGCACGGGAAGCATCTTTTGCTTCTTAAATTATTGTGCCTGCAGAAAATAACCTAAACTAAGAGGCTCATCGTGGGAGCAGAACTAACTCCTAATAGTAGGATGAGCACTGAGCACTCAGAAGAAATACATCTGCAGGCGAGCGAGAAGTTACACACACTCCAGAGCATCAGGCCTTGGAGAGAGGATAATTTCAGCATTGCCAAGTGTTGGTACTACAGCAGCCAAGTCATAATAAAGTAACTGCGTAGGGACCTGCCCACGGTCTCTGGCAATTCTCACTATCAGCCCCTACAATAACTGGTAGCTTTTGGTGCTCTGTCTAGTGTCAGTCATGTCTAATTGAGTAACACAGTCAAAAGCATCTGATGTGGACCAGACACTGGCTTTTAATTAGGGTCCAGCACTGAGAGACTATGGGTCAAATTCTGCTTTCATTTGCACAGGAGCCGCTCTCCTTCATGTCAGAGGAAGTTGCACCTGCATAACTGAAAAGCAAAATTTGGCTGCTTGTGTTCCCGTGCACTTTCCATATAAATTACTCTATTACACACAGCAACAAAGAATTATAAATGTTGGCTGGCACGCACTGAATTTATTTACAAGTAAAGTCTAATTTTATTTATAGTTCCAGTACAATCATCTCTGGTAGAAATATTTATGTTATCTGTACTTCTGGTCTGTTAGAGTCTACTGCAATCATAAACACCGCTGAAAAATTATTCGCAGTTAGCAGGGTTTAAACTACCCATTATATCACTAGCTAGTGCCAATAAACTTTGGTGCTGGTTGATAAAGTTTCCTCAATGGAATAAATATATATTTGACTTTCAAAATCTTTTCTGGGTTACACAGAGTGGGGGGTAAGAGAAGAGGGAAATGCCAGCTGTAGAGTTTGATATACTGAGAGTCGGATCCGCAGCTAGCAAGGAGCTTGTAGAGATCCACACCAGCTGGGAGTAGACCAAAGTATGCTGAAACTAAGAGCTTGAATTTTTATCTAAGTAAAATATTTCAACCTAGTGGAGCTACAGCAGCTAACACATAGTCAATGCCCTTCGTGACTCTCTATCTGGAGTAGACCCAAAGGAAAAAAATAATAATTTTGCCTTGAAATTTTGAGCCCTGAGTACTGGTTACTGCTAAGAGAGGAAAACAGATTAGAAGAACCAGTTTTTGTTCATTGTTTGATTGCCATAATGATAAACATGACATATATTCTCCCTCTGACATGGCATAAGAAGCCAACGTGCTTAGGAGAAAGCTAAGGACAGGAAGGTTAAGTGTGAATTAGTGAGATCAGCCACTTACATATAGAAAATACCAACTGGGAACAACATTTAACTAATTCTGTATTGGCTGGGGTAAGGCAGAAAAGGTAATGCATATTAACAGTCCCTGATGCAGCAAAAAACTATTGCTGCAAATGAACATTTTTAAATCAAACCAATTACTCGAACCTACAGTATTACAATCAACGCAAATGAAACTTTATCTCGATGTAATAAATCAGTGTAACTGAACTTCTTTTTACTCATTAGTAGACCTTCACTGTTTTAAACTGAGAAGTGTCACAAAGTACCACTGGAAATCACATGCCTCTTTCCAACAGAAAGCAGTAATAAAAGATGACTATTCCACCAAATTATAATGAAGACAGATAACAGAGTGAATTATAAAACAAAGGTTATAGATAGAGACTGTGCCTTGTAGAGGTAATGACTTTTAATTGGATTGAGTTTATCATATTTTCAGGGGTACAGCACAACCAGAAGAAAGGATTAGAATTATTTCCACATTTCATTATTTGGCGTAATGAGAAAACAGAGGGAGGTCCACATCCCTGATGTGTTTGGTAAGCCACGGGAGATGTTGAACTTGTCAGTATCTGGTAGAGTACGGTCCTGAGACACAAATGCTTTTGCTCCCTTATAATGCAGTGAAGTATAATCACTTGGGGGGAAAAAAAAAGGGAGGGTGGGGGAGAAAAAAAGCAAAAAAGCCAAGTCATGAAGTTTTCCTTCAACAGCGCATTATGAATAAAAAGGAATTTAACCCTCTCCCTGCCAGAAGCCATTTCAGCACTAGTCTACAAACATCCATACACCTGCTTTGGGAAGCTGAACAATTCTCACTCTAAGCACCAATACGTTAAAAAAAGGAATTGGTGAAGTCTTGGACACCCCATCGTCTCTCTCATGCCTATATAGGCACATCACAATGGCAAAAAGGCCCTGGGGAAACCATCAGGGAGGGGACCTGCCCTGCATCTCCAAAGAGATGCCCTGTCTTCAGTCAGGAAGGGTATGGGACATGGACCAGTGAGAAAAAGGCAGCTAGGGATGAAAAAGCAAGAGATGAGGGATTATTGGAGAAGGCCCAGTGGACACAGGAGAGTACCAATGATGTACCCATTTACATGCAACACTCAAGTATTGCAGGGAGGGCTGGAGCTTCAGGGAGTCACCTCTGGAAAACCAAGATGCCATAGAGCACAGACAGAAGTATTCCTACCAGCAGCCAGACAGCTTTTTAATTATGCAATTAGAGCAAGAGAGACTTAATTATATTTGAGTGACACTGTGATACACTGCAGTTAAGTCCTTGAAGCACTCACAGAAGTACTCATAACAAATACACTAATCAGGAAAAGTATTAAACCATTAATCCTACAATACTGTCCACTTCAAAAGCTCAAGGTCTGGCAAGACTGGTTTCCAACATTTGTTTCCGAGGAGATACAAGGCCACAGTTTTTCCTCCAAATGACTTCTCAGCAGCACATGCTGTAGTTCTATCTTCACAAGGTCACTCAGTTACAAGCAGGACATACTTAGCTGATTGGAAAATTATGAATCTTAATAGCAACTATAGTTTATGTTACACACACAAGTGTATTCGGTGTCATTCTGTAGGGCATCAGTATATGTTTGTATTCAGCCTGTTTGGATGAGTAGTCATCTTTTTTTTTTTAATAAAATCCCTTGGCACAGTTTTATTTCTTCACATGGAGGAACACACTTCTTCCTGCATGACAGCAGGATGGGATTATTTCAAGATATAGCTAACAATTTGTTCCCATTTGTCTCCATGAAACCCAGGTCCTCATCTAGCATACACAGCTTTGACAAGTTCTTCTCATCAGTATCTCACTCAACACAACACGCGCATTTTCAGACCACAAGAATCTTTTTTGGGTCCCCCCCCCCAAAAAAAGAAAAACAAAAAAAACCCAAAAACAACAACAACCAAAAAAAAAAGCATTCTGAACTATTTGTCTACATTATCTCTGCTGATCCCACTACCCCTTTGCTCCAGACACCACCCGCTCCTCCAAACATTTCCACATTTAGTTCCAAGAAACCAAATTTTACCTGTGCCAGCCAAACACTTTAAATAAGCACTTCATAATTTTTAACATCAACCAGATATTTGTGATCAATAAAATATATTAGTCCTTCCTGGCACAATCCAGAAGGCAGGTTAGTACCTGCAAACCTGGGATTTATGGGGTATCTTAAAGTCAGTGGGACTTTTGCCAGTGACTTTGATGAAATGGTAATTGTCAGCCGTGATGTAGATAAGGTGCATCTGTAAAGCAATAGCATTTACCACAGGCACCCAAGCACAACCTGGAAAGAGCTACTTACTGCCCTACAGCAAGCCCCAGAGACCACAGCAGTGACTTCAAACAAGGACAGAGGCAGAAGAAAACTACACCTGTTAAGTACACTTAAGAATTCTCCACTGCCTTTCTAAGATAGTTTATTTTTTTCCAGAAAGTGTAGCATAGACAAGACCTGATGAGCTACAAGGACTTGTAGCAAGTATTTTCCTTGGCCTTTATATAAGAGGGCAGGGGGAAATGCTGAGCTTTTTGCAACCAAACCACCCATATGGAGAGATAAAATGAGGGCCTGGCACTTCCATCACCACAGTGTTCACACAGCCCTGCAGCTCAGCTGAAGGATCCTGCACTTCCCCTGCTGCCAGCAACCACAGCTCCTTACACCCTGTCTGCATCCTCTGCTACAGAAAGGTGTTTGAAAAATAGAGGTTAGCTTGTCCTCTGAAAACCCTTTGCTTGCTCTCCACTCTCTCCCATTTCTTTCTCTTCCTACTTTTCTCAGAACTGCTCCATTTTCTCTTCAGTATCGTTACCAAAAAATCCTGGGAAAGGAAAACATTAAAAAAAAATCCAAACCCCAACTATTACAGCTTTGAAAGTTTTGTGGGAGACTTCTTTCAAAAGGAAAAGCATTTGCAGAAATTAGGCAAATCCAGGATGTTGTCACCTCTTTCCCATAAAATTGTTGCTCATGCAATTTAGAAAAGTCTCCAGGACTTTTGTCTGGCTGTATTTTTCCCTAGCATGTATCTGAAGGGTAAGCATTCTGTGGGTTGACTGAGGTTTTCAACACTACGTTTTCCACTCTTGCTTCTCTCCCTTGCTGGTGGTCCCCAACCGACATCGGTAAGTGCCTGCTACCCCTTTGACAAATATTTGCAGCCTCAGCCAAAAAATACCCTTTGCTACGCCCTTCACTTGGGCACAGAGTGACACCCCTTTTCCTCTTTCTTTGGAGGAAAATGAGCAAAATTGGTTACATTCATCTGCACTGCTGCTCTTGGAGAGAAAACCTTTTCCCTGCAGTTCTCAGAGCCCAAGCACGGTGTCTTTCTCTCATGTGTTTAGAGACCTCCACACAAGCCAAAGCTTCAGGGACAGAGACATTATGGAAACCATCAGAGAGTTTTTTTTACCAGCAAAGACCAGAGCTTTTCAAGACCAACTGGATTAAAAAAAAAAATATCAGGAAGACATTTCACCACACACAGGACTAAACGGAAAAGCCTCCTACGCTCTCACCTCCCTAGTCTAGCAAACTGTAGAGCCTTTTCTTCTACTGGGAACGAGTAGCTCTGATACTGCAGTTGCTCTTGCAAAAATATCCAGTAACAAATTCTTTCACTCCCTCTTGGGTTTTCTGTTTCTTCCACAGGATCATATTATCTCATTTGCCTCAGATGAGCCCCATGGTAAATAGTTCATCTCTCCCCAGTGCTTTGAAGATGCAAAGTGGGACAGTATGGAAATGCTAAGTGTTCTCCTAGCACCAGTAGCCTGTTGTAAGGTGGGAGGAGTGACAGTCCTTATTCTGATCACATTCCCCCTCCAAAATCAACAGTGACACCAGTGTGAAACCAGAACGAGACCCCTGCTGTGAAACAGTTAACATCAGTTAGATCTATTTTGACTTAAAAAAAAAGAAAAGTAGGACTACAGTTTATTTTACATGGCTTCCTGGTCAAAGCCTCAAATGTTTTGTAGATATTTATTAATATGTGTGAACTGTAAAGAAAGTTAACTGCTAAAGTAATTTATTCCACTCTTTGTTCATACACCTTGTATTGCTTTCTATGAAGCTGTTGATCTTGGAGAAGCAGAGGGGTCCTGGTGAGCCGCGAGAGGAGAGCAATAAATCAGCACTCTGAAAGCTTCTGGTTCATCCCAATAACTTGGAAACAAATTTGAAAAAGAATCTCCCCCCCCCCGCCCTTCATACTGGCAGTCTTCACAAGTTCTATTGTTTTCATGTGCAGCCTGATATATGACAGCTTAAATAAATACACAGCACTTAACGCAGCAAATTCAGCCTTCGTGTAATTGGATGCCGTGCCATTAGAGACCTTGGCCCAGGCAGTGCTCTCCATCCCAAAGGATCACCAAGGACCCTACAAGCTCAAACTAACATGAGGTTGTTATATACTTACTTCTACTTATTATGTCACTATGGACTAATCCTCTGTTATGATGAGTACTTAACTATATAGCTATTTATGTTTATAGACATAGATTTAAGTACTGTTTATAATGACAAAAATGTATATATACAAAATGTATATGCAGTATAATACTATATATACAGAGAGACACGTCCTAAATCATGGAAGTGATGGAATCCTTGTGCAAAAATGGTTTGAGGAACATTTTTTTCATACAAGAAAAATAATGTGACTTTTCCTAACATTGTTCTGAAAATTACTTGAATTCCTTTTTTTTCCAAAGCAAAGCCAAAAATGCTCAGAAATTTTCAAGCTAGGCCTCAAAGCTGTAAGTGGTTGTGAAAGAGATCCTTTGCCAGATGCTCTTCACCGCAGCATCACTGTCTGTATGGGGAGAGACAAGAACATCAGGAGCAGCATGGGCTGCACTTGCTCAAGCATCAGCAATGCAAGTGCTGCTCATGGAAGAGATTTTTTGAGTGCGGAAGTGGAAGCAACAAATTTCATTTTAAACTTTCCCTGGTAAGATCATTAGCTGCTGAAGCCAAATAAAAACAACTCTTCCTGGAGCACTTCTCAAAACAAGCATACAACTGGCATTTAGCTGACCTTCTCCACAGTGCCTTGAACCTTAATGCAGCAAGTTAGGTAAGGCTGTGCATAACTCCAGGCATGGCAGGACAGGGGGAATAAAAACAAAATATTATTGTGAAGATGTGTTGAAAGGGCTCTGAGATCACAACAGTGCCTTCATCTCACCTGCGGGCAGACCACAGCCATGAGCAAACCCAACTGACCCACACTCACAAGCCAAATTGGTGGCGAGTTTAGAAAATAAGGATGCTTGGCATCCTCAGTGCCTCCCCACAAAGCCGCAGCCTGGTTGCTCTGCAAAGCCTTAAGTTGGTGGTTCCTGTACAGACCACAGCCCATGTGGGTTAAGCTGGAGATCTGCAAAGTGAGCCTTTGAAGAGCTCTAAAGCAAAAATTGAAAACTGGTGAGTCTTGCACAAGAGTCTGTGTTGGGTATGGAGAAAAGTTGCATTTTAGTGAGGACTCTGGACCAGGGCATGTGAAGATCAGCTGGAGGAAGGTGGGGTTAGGAGGTGAGCACTGGGCTGAGCCTTGCTGTGGGATTCCTCTCCCAGGTACTGTACACAGAGCCAGCTGTGCCCCTCTTCACACTGTGTCATCCTGCTTTCACCAGGGGAGCCATCAGGGCTCCTCTCTAAGGTCAGTGGGAGCACCAGAGGCTCCCACCTCTCAAGGGAGCACAACCAATAGCCCAAAGCTTCAGCAATATCTCCCAGAATCCAAAGAACCTGAACCAAGTGCTGCTGTTCAAAAGGAACTTTGGTCTATTAGAAAACGCCTGCAAAAAGCAGCCCACCAGAGATGCTGCCCAGTTCCCAGACTGGGCTGGCACGCTCCCACCATGCAGAGGAGACTGTTTCCATCCCCTGCTGCTCACTAGGGATGTCATCTTGGTGCTAACTTTGTGTTGTCTCGCCAGAGACCAAACCCCCCAGCACTTACACACCCACAGGGAATTTTGACAGAGAAAAAGACTTCCACATCAGTTTTGTGCAGGTATTTTTCACTGAACAAGATAGACCAAATAAATACCATTTGTTGTTTAAAGTATGAATCCCAGCAACTTCCTTTGAACAGGAGCATTTGGTAGTTGACACATCTACGGATGTTTTAAATCATAAGGGCATCCACTCCATTTTGGTTTTAATGTGTTTGTGTGTGAAGCTCTTTGTCATTGCAGCCCACCTGTCTCAGAACACAGAAATCGAAAACAGGAGTAACTCTCGAATTTCACCTCAATTTAATCCATCACAGAAAGCGGACTGGTTTTGCACTGTATAAAAAAAACAACAACCCACCAGGACATTTAAACAAAGTGACACAGATCATCAGCAGATCAACTGAAAATGACAGCTCAATCAAACAAATGTATGTTGAGAATTTCCACAGGGCAGCTCTGGCTGCAGCCAAACCAAATTTGTTTAGTATACATAAGTTAGCTGCTTAGAAACATTCAGTATGCTGCTAGCCAGATGATGACTTTCCCAGATAAACATCTATTTAACCAAATATGCCCTCATCCATGAAAGCACTAGCAGAGTTTTGATATATTCTCCTCATCTCTGAAAAATATGACTTTGCTCCAGTGGCAGGCTGGTACCGACCCATCCATGTGGCACCCAAGTAAAAATAGCTAAACACTCCTTTAAAGAAAAATAAAATAAAAATGTTATAACCACCAAAAGGTAGGCAAGACTCTATAATCCTGATGGAGTGCTTCTGGCTGCCAATAAATTCATAAAGTGGCATTAAGGTGAAATACAAATTATGAACTTGGGAAGCACCGGAGAAAACTGTGCATCCTGTGCCATACATCAAATATACAGAGAGGAGGGGATTGGTCTGATTCTTCTTTTAAAGCTGGGTATTCTTACTGAAATCCGTGACAAATCTCCTATTGATTCTAGAGGTGTCACATAAAGCTTTTGCCGAGGAAATATATTGATAAGAGCTCCCCTCTGTGACTCTTTCCTGCTTTAGATCTGTTTTTCTGTCATGTTATTTACTAACAGTAGAAAGTGGCAAAAATAGTTTTGAAGATTAGAAAGTCATTTGGCAAGTTTAGTTTAGAGGTTATTAAAACACACTTGGAGCTTCAGCCAGAATCAGATGCCTGAGTAAAAGAGGATTCGGTTCAGATGACAGCACTTCCCAGCCCGTGGCAAAATCAAGGGGAACCCATTGGACTTGAGCCACACTAGAAGGGTGGGTGGTTCACATCCACTGAAGTCAGTGGCCAAAAGCTCACCTGCTGCTGAAAAAAAAGCCAGATTTTATTTAGGGTGACCATCTGGGGACCAAGTGGCACACTTACTGTTCACCCAGCATAGGTACACACATCTCTGCATGTACATCTGTGTTCCAAGGGTGATTGTGCAACTGTACAACTCTGATCTGAGTAATGGACTGGAAATGACTGTCTAATATAATGACTTGCAATATAAATTGCAATTTTGGAGAAAGACTATTCCTTTTTTTTTTACTTCTGATTTGTTAAAATAAACAGATCCAAAAAATAAAAGCTACTAGGCAATACATATCCGCTCTTCAAAGTTCTGACAAACAAAAGAGTGCCTATAAAGCATGCTTTCTGATAGACATCTGCTTACTATTTAATATCCACAAAGAATTTTTACCAGAAAACCCCAAATGCAACAAATTAGGAGGCCTGTGATGCTGGTGCATCCCAAGGAGTGGTGTTTACCCAATATTCAGAGCAATGTGGGATGTTGATGGAGAGAATAGATACTTACAGGTTTGTCATAACTCATTTCCTGGGGCAAAAAATGCACCAAAAGGTGGTTAGTAAGTGATCTGACAGCCCTAAATAACTAGTACCCAACCTGGATGCTGCTTGAGAAAGCCAAAACCAGCTATCCTGTGCCAGCAGTAAGAAATAAATGCCTTGTACTAGCCTCTCATTGCAGAATAAGAGTCCAAGATGCCCATGTTTAAATGAAGAAATCCCAGTGTCCTTTTCTCATCATCGGTGACAGAGACTCACAGGCTCCCTGAGATGAATAAAATGAAGATGGACCCTAAAGTGTGGAACTCTTATGAGAAAGAAGGATAAAAATCCCCTAAGCGCTGCTTTACCAGCCTGGTGTGAGGGGTTTGCTGTTGAATACTGTGGGATTTCCTTTAAAAGGCTCCATTCTGGAAGAGTTTAACTCATGAGTTTCAAGTGCATAATCACACTTTTGCCTGAGTTTGCAAATTGACACATTGCTGAGGAAAAAAACAAAACCCATAAAAACAAACCAACAAAACAAACAAGTGGGAGAGTAGTCATGAAGGACAGCAAAATTCAAAGTATTACCCCATGAAGGGTTCCTGCTGGATATTGGGGCTTTTTCGAATGCTCTGTTTCTCCCAGTGCAAAAGAGCCACCTGATGATACAGAGCAGACATCACAACACTCAAAGCTCTTATTATTTTCAGTGACGCAGGATTATTTTTTCTCTTTTCCCCTTCCACTTCCCCTGAAAATAACACGCAGAAAAACAGGCTAAAGACATGCATACAATAGGGAAATTTAAACAAGATGTAATCTTGTAAATTAACACTCAGAAAAGAAGCAACTGTAAAAATAAAAAAGGGAGCTCAGACAAATTAACCCGAGATACCCAGAACAACAAAAATCCAAATGCAAAAACAACTCCGACCCTCAAAACCTCTGAAAAACAACAACAAGGATTTGATAAATTTTCTTTGATTTTAGTAGTGTGACTATTTTCAAATTGTATGTCTGGAGATGCATCCAGCTCAAACAATACCCATGCAAATCCCAAGTGTTACTGTCCTCTCCTAATCCCAACCTATGAGCTACTCAAAATCCAGTTCCCAACTAGTTGAGCTGCAGTGCGAACTCTGCTGACAAAGGTACGAAGGAGGGTGATGCAGATTATCAGTGGCAGCAGATTTCAGTTCTTACGAGGAAAGCAAAGATCAGACTGTAAAACCTTTATGCTCATTGATGGGTAGCTTGTCGCTTAAATCCATTTTTAGTAATGTGTGGAAAGCAATTTTATTCTTAGCGAGTTAAACACACCAGTTTAACAGGGCACATAACCAGCAAAGATATCCTTGGTCCTACTGGTCACTGAAGAAAATATACCTGGAACATATTATATATGCATAGGGAAAAGTTTTATTAGATTTTCTACCACTGGCCTGGCTCCTTAAGGTGCTAAGCACTTCTGCCCATGGTAGGAATCTAGAAAAGTATTCAGCTGGACAACCAAACCAGCAAACATTTTGAAATTTTCCTAATTTCATGAGGAACTGTTGGTAACATTGCTCATAAGATTTACAGTCCTGATTCAGGGCTAATTTAACACAGATTGGAGTGGAATTGATTCAGTTCATAGCGGGTACTGATAAGCTTAATATGGATAAAAACTGATCATAGAAAGTAACATCGATAGAAGTGAGAAACTCTGCTCCATAGCCCCAACCAACACGGAGATCTGCAGGAATCAAAGCACAGGATGCACTATGGTTTCCACTGCATTCCTCAGACTCTGAGATCTGCCAATATTTTGCACGTAAGCATGCAGACCTTCAAAAGAGCCGATTTTGTCCCAAGAAAGTACAAAACAATCACTACAAAGGAAAGTAATGAAAAATTCTCCTCCTGAATAAACATTCCATAAAAATAAAGTGTAAATCATAAAACCCAAATGAAAACAACTACTCCTCCCCTAAAATTGCTCGAATAATGGGATGAGGAAGTTTTCACTGATTAGATTAAATACTGCGAAGCACTTTCAAACTCCAGTTAACAAATTACTTTAAAAGCATTAACAGAAAGGAACACACAAAGCAATTCAAGGGTACATGGAGGCAAAGTCAGCCTGATCAAGAGCCCTTGGGAGTGCAAAAGGCTTCTCAAAAGCAAGCCACCTTGGCTAACTCTGTTCTCAGGGTTTACTGTTCAGGTCAGTGGAAGAAAAAAAAAAATTAAGTTAACAAATGTTTTTTGAAATGTCAGTTATTGAGAACAAAAATTATTATACTGAGGACTGAGCATGACCAAGCACAGAACTCCAGCACTGCAGCTTGAGACAAAATGACAGACCCTTACACAAAGCACCTCTCTAAAATCATTTCCCCCAGCCAAGCAGAGAATATAGCAAAATAACTTGTACATTACAGGAGTAAAACAACACAGTGCTCAGTAATGAAATTCCTCAAGACGAAGGGTCTCCACATGTATTCCACTCCACCAGCTCTCAATATCAAATACTGACAATATCTTACAAGGGATCAGCTTCCTACCCCTTGGTCTATGACATTCAACCCAGGATCCAGAAAGTCTGGTAGTGACAGAAGATGCTAAAATGAGTTGGACTGTCTTTTGCCTTGAGGTAACAGTGTTCCCTTTCAAGCACATGAAATTCAACATAATAGGTGGATTCCTCTTATCCACAGCAAAAGGCATTACAAACATTGGTGCAACATCACAGAATGCATGCCTGCTATTATTCATCCACCAAAACAATTGATCTCGCGGTGGCCTGGTCTGCCAGGATGCTGGAACACTGACTTTGCATTTGGAGGAACCTTTCACACAGCTCTACCAGCATGTTAAATATGTTATCAGAGGAGCTCCATTGCTCCTACAGAGAAGGTGATTCTCTCTTTTACCCCTCTTATTGCTAGAAAGCTTATTTCCAGCCTCAGAATATTCATGGGCACTTTATTGCCCATTTGTATTTGTTCCAGCATTGTTCTTCAGATTAAATGGTTTGTTGGGTGTGTTTATCACCTTCGGTATCAGTCATGACCTCTATCAGCCTTCATTTTCCACAGCTAAACCAGCCAAGCTTTTTAGCCTATTCTTGTATTCAATTATCAATCACCAACCGTTCAATTAGAGACAGTGCAGCTCTCACACCAAGCAGCCTCAAAACAGGAGATATCATCCCAGCCACCCTGGCAGAGGCACCATGAAGTTATATCAAGAGCAAACACACAATTAATCCATAAATCAGGAGAGAAAGCAGGGGCAAGATGAGAATTGAAAGCAGCATCTCCCCTTTCAGTGGGTTAAACGTGACTTCCTCCCATGTTGCTGCAGAAATCACATCCAGGACAAGTTGCTTTCAGGAAGCAATTACAGGGAAGCAGCAGTGCAGAAGATGAATCTGTTTCTCAGCTCTTCCACATGTCACTTCTAGGGAAGGAGCTGGTCATGTGGCTCAACTTCAAATCTAAATATTTCCAAAAGGAAAACATCCCTAACTGTGAATATTATCAATTGGCCACAAGGGATCTCAAATTATGCAAAACACTTTGGAGTATTTTACAGACCAATCCAAAATACATCAATTAAATTCTGATCTTGCTGCAGTTAAAGGCAAACTACTGATTGATGACATGGGGCAAGATGTCACTGGTGCTCTCTCTTGCACTATTATCAGGCTCCGTCATACAAATTTCACATGTGCCATGGATGTGTGTGGGAAGCTGCAAAATGCAGTTGTATGAGTTTGACCTTGTTTGCAATCATCTCTAACTTAAATGGGAAGGCCTTTGGAGTGGTGCTGTTACTGAAGATACTTTCAGCTTAAAGACTTTCTTTTTTAATCCTGAATACTGGACTATCATATAAATATATGCACACATGTATATGGCTGTGTACCTCAGGGCAGAGGAGAAACTTTCTTTACAAAGATTTTCTTTGAAGAAACTTGGTCTTAACTGATATATACTTAAAAAGCTTTTTTTTATATAGGTCCCTTTTTTGGAAGCTTTTTGATTTATTTTCATACCCATGTGAAAAAAATCAATTCTAAAATGTAACAGGCTTCTACAGAAAATTAGTAACATCTTATAGGCAGCTGGAGTGATCATGCAGTTATTCAAGTCAAGCTAAATATGCCCTAAAGAGTTAACAATTCCTTCTAATTAAAACACTTATCAGTATCAATTTACTTGTATCAAGTATGATAACAGATGTGAATCTGCAGCAAGTGCACACAACTATTTTTAAAATGCACTAAAGAATAGGTAAAACCATTATAATTTGTTGCCCTATTCCCATATCTCTTTCCTCCTGGGAGGGAAGGAGTTGGTGTGTACCTGCACCCGTCGGTGGGCAAATCCAAGCCTAGCCTGCTAATGGATGTTGAGGTTGACACCAAGCAATTCAAAGCTTCTCATTAATTACTGCTAATTGTCAAGGCAATCTCCTTTCTCCTGTTTTACATCATGAGCAAATGATTTTTCATTGCAGAATAGGCAAGAGGAGAGATGCTTAGGAAAACATAATTAGTTTCACTAATTAATGTGATCTGATTTGAATATTTCTAGTTGCTTCCACAAATAAAAAAAAAGTCCATCAAAACCAATCAAAAAACCAAACCTCAATTAAGTCAATTCCACATTTTGCAAAAAAATCAGTTCATAAATGAAGATAATCAGCAGTGCAGACCCATTTCTCCTTTAAAAAAGCCACCTCTGATGGCTGAACATCCCCAGGCAATGTCATCTAAAAATCAAAAAGGAGAGTCCCCTCTCCCAGAGACAGAGCTGAGAGGACACGGTCATGTCAAATCCCCCGCATCTCAAAATTCCTTACCAGCACTAATAACCCCACCTTAGATATTTGAATGACATAATTATGTCTGCTCACTTCACCATTCATCATCAGTTAGGTCAATTTGCATATGGCATCTCTGTCAGAGTCACACCATCGTATTTTGCATGTCCAGTGGTGGGTTCAGAATAAGGCCTCATTCAAGGCAGCACATGGGAAATTTTTTTAGAGAAGGTAGAGGACTCATGCAGAACCTTCCCTAGAGCTGTGTAAAAGCTGGGTTTAGTTATTTAATTCTAAGCTGCTGAAGAACTTGTTCAAACCTCTTCAACTCTGAGTCTGGATGCTTAAAGAGATTGACTGAATTGTTTTATCTTCCTGTACCATCCTAGGAGGACACCTTCACTAAATCCTCTTGGGATGAACAATGAGCTTTCTTGATAAGAAAAGTGAATGAAATATTCCTCTGTATACAGAGCATGAGACGGTTGTGATTTTCTTGAAGCTTTAGATTTGGCTAAAAAACCCAGGAAGTGAAACAGCAACTACAGATTCTTTGTCTATCTTGAACCAAGCAAGATGCTCAGAGCTGTTGATGAAGTACAAATAAAAACACATTAATTTATCCAACATCCCAGCTATTACTGGGGCTGAAGTACAATTAGAGGAGGCCACACATATTGCTTTACACCACTGAGGTGTCACGAGCTCATGGTGTTAGACTAGCAGGAGCTGGGTGAACAAATACAGGTAATGATTTATTCAACATGTTTCTGTTTCACATAATAGCCTGAGCAGATTATGATATTATTTCATGTGTCCCCTATTCAAATACACTTCTGGATATTTTTAAAGTCACGACTGACTGGAAATATTTGAGATTTTAGCTGTTTTGTTTAGCAACGAGCAAAGCTTGCTCCTACCCCCAACCTGATGAGCCCCCAAACATTTCCAGCACAAGTTCAGGCAGATGTGAAATTAATGTTCTCCTTCTGCTGTTAACTTTTACCAGCAAAATAATAAATTCAGTTAATAACAGAAAAGAGTATTCATGGCGCTTTCTTGACAGTGCTCATTCACCTCTGCAGTTGTTATGGTAAAACAGAGTATTCGATGTTGTTTGCTTTTGGCAAAACTCCACCATTCAGATACTGCTGCAGCCACAGGCTGGAACAGATCCGGGGCAGTAAAAAAAAAAAAAAAAAAAAAAAAGAAAGAAAAGGGAAAGAAAACCCCACAAACTCCACACCCCAGTATGTAGTTGTAAAACACAAATGTTTTCCTGATGGAGCAAAGGCTTTCAAGGAGGCTGCAGCACATCTCCAGGTAGGCTTCCACACCACAGAGGAGATGGTGTTTCCGTACAATAAGCACAGCTATGGAAACACCATGTCCTCCATGGCATGAAAGCCTTTGGTTGTTCTTCCGAGCAGGACACAATATGAAACGTGACTGGCAAGTTTTCTCCATAAACAAACCAAACTTTTCTCCTTTACAGAGCTGCCTTTCTTCTCCCAAGACCTACTAAAAGCTTGGAGGCTCCTTGAATCTGTTAGAAATCCTTCCCAGAGAGAGGAACCAGACATTGTAAATGAACCATGGCTTAGAAGCCCCCTTGTACCTGCAAATATCCCACAGATTCCAGAGGTATTTTATGTCGTGCCTATTTACCTGTCAGGCTAGTTCTCACCCTATGATTCATTTATTTTTAATGCTTTCAGCAGTTTTTACTGATACTTTTCAAGGTGTTAGGGTGTCCCCTCTGTAGCACTTTCAGATTTGCTTGCAGAGCTAATACACTGTGGTAACATACAGAGAATATTGTTCAGATGCTTTGATAAAAGTGAGAGACTTAAAAAAAACCAAAAAAAAGCAAGCTTTCCCCATTACTTACACACATACACTCACAGGTAAAGGACTGGTAACTCAGACCAGGCATTAGGCTCTCAAAGGAGCACAGTGGGAGGGCAAGTCCAAAACCAGGCTGGCCAGAGGAGACCCTGACCATCAGCCTCCAGATAGGGTGAGCATGGAGTCCCTCGCAGCATGGCCTTGCTGGTCTTCAAAGGCAGCAAGAATGGAGATTCCCCACCTTGCTGAGTCCCAGTGCTTACTTACAGATGAGACACTTTTCTTCCATACACCACCTTCAGTTGTCCAAAATCTTGCTTTAACCAGGAGAGCAAAACTGGTATTTTGGGTTCAGATGTAAAGTAAATGGAATAAACACTCACTGCTATCCATGCTCCAGTTCATCCAGCCCTGGTCCCCACTGCCAAGGTGCTCACCAGGTCCTTCTGAAAAGGAGCTGCTGCCCACTTGGTCCTTTCCCTACTTGTATCTCCAGAAAAAACACAATTTGCCATTGTAGCAGAGCTTGCTCTTGAGCTATTTTATATGGGGTTTATGCTCCACAAAACCAAATCTTTTTGAGAAACCATAGAGGTCTATCAATAAAAAGAGAGAAATCCCAAAACAGAAAGGTGCTAGAACTTATCCTCATCTGAGTTCAGATATGACAGTGTTGTAGACACTCTGCAGGGTTCAGTCTGGTGCAAAATTTCCAAAATATTTTACAAATTCCTGTTCAATTCTGAAGATGCCTCTGAACTATGCACTGCCAAGCTGGCTCCATCAGTGCTCTCCTTGAGGAGTTGGCATGAAATGGACTTGCCTGTCTCCACAAGAGCTGCTGGTTCACACCTGATTTCCCTTTTAATATTCAGTATTAAGGGCAAAAAGCCCTTCTAAGATAGCATTGAAAATGTGATTCAATATCGAAACATTTTCACATTCTTAATTGTCTGAGCTGCCCCCTCCATCAAAAATATTATTAGCTGCATTTCCTAAATAACAGGGAAAACTCACCACTGCATTCCCTAATAATGTATGCCCATAACTCTATTTTCCCCATCTGCTATGCTTGCCTAAGACTGGTCATTTGTTACCTGCTAGTTCCAATTGATTTCCTTTTGCCTCTGCTTTCCTTCGCCATGAGTGCAGGGAACAAACACCACGATTTATACCAGCCATCTAGTACCAATCATTAGATAACAAGGCCCTTTACTGAAAGCATTTAGAGTAAAACAATACTTTAAGTTTACCTCTGCTTTTATTTCCTTCTTTATTACTTCAGGTTCAAAATAAGGCCAAAGAAGTTCTACGTACACAGAAGATTAGACAGTCATCCTATATAAATCCTTCACAACCTACACAACATATAGTGCCCACTTTCTACTGCAATTCTTTGCATTTCTTTGTAAAATTAGTCTAATGAAATTCTCAGACCTCCTTCTCTTGTACACATTTGCTACCTATTGAACTGAATGTGAAGAAACAACTGCTCTATTTGAGGTACTTTGGCTTTTAACCCATAGAAGCCCAGGCATGGATGAACTTTGGGTTTCAGCTCATCAAGCCTGAAGGAAAAACGTAGAGGAGGAGGGATCAGGAAAGTCCTATCAGCATCCCTCTTAGCTTTTCCCACCACAACCTGGATTAGGAAGCAAGTAAATTTACTCTTCACAGAGACTAGTTTAGGTTCCATTATCCTTGTCTCTGCAGTATGGAAATCTTTCTTCTCCCCACGGAAATGAGCTGGGCTGAAAGAAACTGAATAAGAAAAACTAAGCCCAAGGACATGAAAATCAGCAAGAAACTCAAAAATGCAAACCTGCCAGCTTTGCTCTGAGGTTCTTTTGGGTAACTTGGTTCTTCACAGGGAAGTAATGCTTCATGGCTGGACAAAGTGCTGATCTAACAATACTTCTCCCTTGTTAATAATTAGTGTATGCATAGGTTAAATTCAATCTTAAAGGTCTTTTCTAACCTTGATAATTCTATGATTCATATATATTCATATATATACATGTTAATTATCTGGCCTTTGACAGAGGTAGAACTGTCCACCACAAATATACAAATTTTCTTTTTTCTAAAGGCTGATTAGCCTCTGGTGAAACTTTGGTAACATTCTAGCAATGGCTGTTCTACCAGCTTGTAATTCAAGGAAAGCAGCTGACATTCAACCACTCAGTCAGAGGAGAGGTTAAGGTATCTGAGAAGACAGTGAATTTCTGGAGAGATGATGTCCCTTCTCACCCCAGCTGCTACCAGAAGTACAAGCTCTTCAAGAAGAGACAAAAATGCTATTCCATAGACGTGCCTGAAACTGCAGAAGCAACAACACCTAGAAAATTGAAACCTTTCAGGTCAAGGCTGCCAAACAGACTGGTTCCCGCTGTGACACCGAATGGGCAGTCTCCGTTACCTAATTCTTCTGGAAGTTCAGGAAAAAGTCTTCCGGTGGAAACTCCTGACTCCCCAACACTTTGGCAAATCTGGATCTTATTTAGATGCCTAACTGGGGGCTGAATAGTAGAGGACTAGCAGGGTGATAATAAAAGAAAACATTGCAGCAATTTATCACTGGGGAGCAGTAAGAACTCCTTCCCAATATTTTTTTGTTGTTGTTAAAGAAACTTTAATCAATATAGTCTGTTTTCTGAATTTAACCATGAGCTGTGAAATCCATATTTTGATTTCCCCAAATACATCATGGTTACATCTCTAGAAACATACTGAAGAATCATCCTTAATTTTCTACAGAGTTATTCTGCTGGAACAAAATTTTCCACCTCTAGTATGCAACACATTTTTGAATGCTGCTTTATACTTTTTAGTAGGAACATGTATTGTACAGTATAGTAGTTCTTATATAATTAATACTAATCATACCATTTTGAAACATGGGTCAAACATTTCTTCCGAGAGGAAAAATTAAAAATCCTTTTCATTGAATATTTATATATTCTATAGTAAATAGAAAAAAGTTTTCACATAAAAATCTATTAATTTCAAATCCAAGTGCTTCAGGGTTTATGTGAGTGCAAAACCTTTGTAAGGGACACATCCAAAGCCCAGTGAATCACTTGAAAGTGCCCTTCAACCCCAAGGGGCTGAGCTTGGGCCCTGTGGCATTTAGCTGTCAAAAGGAGGACCTGAGTACATACACTCATGTGCTAATAATTGAAAGGTCAGCTCCATATACCTTTCATTTTGCAAGGGGCTGTATAGGCTGGAAATTTCATCTCCAGTTACCCACAACTCAAACAAAGGTCCAAGACTGGCTCAGCTCATCACAAAATGGAGACAAGTGATGTAATTCAAAGAACTGTTGTCATGCCTAGGTTGGGGGGGGGAAAGAAAAAGTTCAAATTCGAAATAAATATGACACTAAATTTTTGCCCAGGCCCCTGTGAACTAATACTAAGAGGTTATTGTTGAGATGCAGCAAAAAAAATCCCCTCTGATTGCAGCCAACTGTCCATCCTCCTTTCAGCAGGGGGGCTGCATGTAATTTTCTGCCTTCGATTAAGATTCACCACTAAATTCATCTTCTTTTAAAAACCATATTATTGCACCCTATGGTATCACATGAAATGCACAGCAAAGGTTTGGGAATTCTTTTGGAGGATGATGGGGAGTGGAAGCCCATGTTAGAGGCACAATGGAAATAAATGCATAATTCAGTCCTTGCTTTTTTATTTGTCCTTGGCATTAATGAAGAACAAATTAGCTACTCTCCTTGGGTGTCTACCAGAAATAATAGTAACAACCAGAGCTCTTTCCCCCCCTCAGTAATATGTTCCTTTGTAGATAAGCACTGTGAAGAGGTAAAATTATGTCTTTTAAAAGTTTACTGTTTTCTTGTTCTAAGATGTAAATGATAGAGTTGGGACTGGGAAGTAATTCAGAAATATTTATTCCACCGAGACAATAGCTTTTTGTCATCAGAAGAAAGAAGTGGTGACTATCAAAATGAAACAAAAAGACACCAGCATTAACTGTGGTGTGCACTCCACCAGTAAATAAGAAACGCACCTTTCCAAAGGCTTCGAATGCCAAAGCCTGAGCCCCGGGTGAGAGAAGGAAAGGATCCTGATGGGAACAGCTGCCCCGTAAGGTGACCTGGCTGAGGGACAGAACATTTTTATCATTATACATACACATGCAATAAACATAGTAAGATACTCAAAGCACTCTTCCTCTTCCAGATGATTAATTTGCAGTCTGATTCATCAACCTTTTATGATGTGCAACAGGGACTTGAAAAAGACAAACTTCTTTGCATCATTTTACAGTGACAGTATCCTGACACGGCAGTTCTTGGTTAGAAGTATTCAGTCTGGAACCAGAATTTACTCATTTAGAGATGGCAAAGCATTGAAACCCATGGTATAACCATAGCAAAGCAGAAATAATGGCTCTCAAGTGAAGACCAACGCGTGTGCATAACTGAAAGACAGATCTACCTGCGGTACAATGCATTTGTGTAATTAAAATCAACCTGCCACTGTCTCATCTATTATGCAGATGTAGAAATACTACTAATAATTATCCTCCCATATCTAGAAAGACTGAATTAATAGTTCCAAGCAGCAAGTACTTGTTTGTGTTTGGATCTCTCTCACCAGAGCTTCTTTAACTAGCTCCTGGGTAGAATTCATTAATTTTTATTAACAGGGAAAACATTTGTCCCCGTGACAATATTTGCATTGCCTGAATGATTTTCACCTCTGCCACAAGGTGTACTATCGGCTCATACATCACGCGATTACTTGGAGAGCAGAAAGACCCTCAGTCATTAGTGAGTGAATTAAAGATGATCTAAAGAGCTATTAATCACAGTGACAAAAGCCTTAATGTTGCTGTGACCCTAGTGGAGCCTAGGGACTAAAAGGGAAGCCGAGGGAGAGAAAAATGGAAACATATGTTTTCTCCAAAATAACCTACCTGAGGAGAACTGTCAGAGATGGAGTCACATCAAACTGAGAAATTCTGCCATACCAATGCTCCTAGATTTTACTAGAGGCATTTCTGTAGCCACACTACTTTTAATTTATTATTATTTATGATCAGTGTAAAGAATTAAGCAATAAATGCATACAATACACAGCACATTCAAACCTTCCTTTTCTTTGTCAGGAGTTATTTAAAAGCATTCTATTTAGAGCAAACTGATACTTGTAACATACTCTAGCACAAACACAGATCAGTTAGTGCACAACATAGTCCAAGTTTAAGATTTAGCATCAGCACCCCACAAGGAGAACACTAGGCAGGGAACCCTACTCCTGTGTTTTCAATTTGAGACTGTACTATTCATTTTTTTTTAAATAAGGGAAATAAGTGAAGTCTTCTATTTGCTGATGCCGAGTCAGATTTGGTGAGATGAATCAGATGTTCAAATGCAAAGCTTAAATCACAAACCCCAAATATATTAATATGGCAGGTATTTCTAATCTTTCCAATAATTACTTTCGGCGTTCTCAGATACAAACTATTCTTATGAGCACTGGCTTCATGAGATGTGTCTATAATAGAATCATATCATAGAATGGTTTGGGTTGGAAGGGACCTTAAAGATCATCTTGTTCCAACCCCCCTGACATAGGCAGGGACACCTCCCACTAGAACAGACTGCATGAAGTCCCACCCAACCTGACCTTGACTGCATCTGGGGATGGGGCATAAGGGTAGTAAGATACACACAAAAACTACACATACAAATGGGGCTGAGTCATTAGAAAGGCAGTGTAGTATTTTTAATTGTTTTGAGTATGAGAGTCTGTAGTTTGTAGTTGTCAAACACAAATAGATCAGAACATTAGAAAAAAGTATGTAAATATGTCTCTCTGAACATGTATTCCGCATTTGGAGCTTGATATGCAAGGGATTTTAAGGTCACATTTTTGATTTGCTATTAGTTTTTAAAATTAAGTGGAGAGTAAACCCAAGGTATATTGGGAAGTTTTAAAAACTTATTCCACAGTATTTGATTTCTTTATCCACCTGTATACATTGCAAAGAGATGTCTTGGAGCAACTGAGCTCCTGGAACCCTCTGGTGTGCTTGCCTGTGCCATGTGGACAACCTGCAGTGATATTTTTCCTGAAAAGTATGCTCTTCCAAGTCATGCTCCCTAAGGATCTGACCCACAGCCCCTGAAGATCTCATTTGCCTCATGAACTTTGAGGAGATACAGAGGTATAAGGAAGCAACTGTAATGATCACAGCAGACAGACATTAAAAATAAGCTTAAGTTACAAGGATGCACATCAGGAACTTTCTACTTTTCCTTTGCCCTCCTGTCCCTCCGCCCTCTGGGTTTTCAAATTTATTTGACAGGATCCAGACTGAGTGTCCTAAAATTTCTTTAAGAAGGTATGAAATCTCTCTTTCCAACTTCAGGTGACAATACAGTGCAGATCTCTGGGATATTACATTGATGGGCTCCACAAAGATGAACTTGTTTCTAGACAGGATGGTTGCCTTACTTTTATAAAACTTAGTATTTAGTGATGTGATATCTGATCAGTCTAAAGTCAATCTTTCAACTCAAAGGGAAAGGTCACTACATATTCATCTGATGTCAGACCTATACATAAACAAGCTTCCTTAAATGACAGATCAGAAGCAAGAAGTGCTCCCTTTTTTCTAATAGCATCAGCCCAGCTGCAGTTCTCAGTGGTGCTTGGTCTCAGCTGGTCTGCTTTCAACTTTCACTTCCTATTTAGAAAGCTAAATTGGGAGTGCTTTAATCTTCTGGGTTCGTTTCCTTAATGAGAAGTGAAAGGTATAAGTGGCAGCAGGTAAAGAGATATTGAAAGCTGTGGCAGACTAGCATTTAAATTTTTTAGAAAAGCTAGATCAGAGCATTTTCTACATTCCTTTCTTCTATGATAGTAAAAAAATACAAGCAAACAAAATGAATAAAATCCAAAGTTGTGGTTGCAGGGAAGATGGTATATCAGCAGAAGGGCAAACTGAGGAGAGCAGAGAGGAGTGAGACTGTGTGTTCCTTGGGGACTATGAAGTCCAGGATGACCTGGATTATGCCGAGTAGTTCTGCCTTGACCCAGCCAACCACTGAAACACATTCAGTGGAGCTGGCATTCCTAAAACAACACAGTGCCCAGCTTAAAAGTAAGCAAAGACAGTCTTGTTGATGGACTGTTGCCACTGATAGCATCTTCAGCACCTCACAGGATGGGGCCTTAGGAGCAGAAAACAGAGCTGTAGATACGAACTCCCCTAAAAGCTTCATCTTGACAGTCTTTGCTGCCAGTGGAAAACATCATTCTGCTTACACAGTTTTACCATCCAGCTATTAAAAAAAAAATTCTTTTTCATGTCCCTACATCAATACTACTTCCAAGAACCTTAAGAAAATTAAGAGAAAAGCAGCATGCATGTAAGATCTATCCCATGAAGAGGTAGGTGTGATGCCAGGACAAGCTTTGTTTCACAAGCCTCAGCAAAAGAACACATTTCATTGCTCGTTCCTTCACTTAACTGCTTTTCCTGCTAATCTGTGTTTGTTTAGGGAGAGAGAAATTCCAATCCATTTTAGTCACAACTAAGAAGTCTCATAGAAATCCAGGCCCTGGATTTCAACATCTGTGCCCACTTCAGGCTATCACTTATGTCAACATTTCCAGAAGTGGTCACTGCCTGGGACTCCCTTTCTATACGTGCAGTCTCAGCACCACCGGTTCTCTCCTCACAGTGCCTTGGCACATCTGGGTCCCCCAAGGGCCACTCCATCATTTGATGTCATCTTATATTGCCATTAAATGATTATGCAGGAGATAAAATAAGAGTTTCGCTGCTTTGTGTCCTCCCTTCCACTAAGTTACAGCTGAAACAACCCAGAGAAGAATTTTTGGAAAAAGCTCTAACTTTCAACAGCAGAAAGGAGCAATCTGTGCACTTTTTGAGCAGAAAAGGCCGAATATTGCCACAAACCCACGAGCATCACACACCGCATCAAGGAGCACACCACTGGCTCTACACTCCCCTGGGGAGCAGTCTGGAAAAACAGGTTTATATCATGCCAAGACACCTGCTAACACCCTTTGCTGTGGTCCCCACTCTGTACCCAAATGCTTCATGGCTAATTAGGAGGTAACAGCACCTAATTTCCCACTGCACTTCAGACGTTTGGAGGAGCACTTTGTTGTGTTTCCTTGCATTTCCCCTGGGTTTTGTTCCTACACATCCTATCCATGTGTTACTGACTTAGCTCATTAAATATAAATTGACATCTCTACCATACTGGGCAGAGTATCCTCAAAATCCCTTAAATATTGTAGTGCCTTAGAACTAACACAGAGCAGGCTGGAATATCCTCTGCGAATGAAAGTAAGTCTGGGAAACAACCTTAACAGAGGCTCATTCCCCTAATACATGGAAAAAAGGGGATCCAGTGCAAATGAAGCATAGGATGGTAAATAAGAACTGTGTTCGCTTGCAGTCATGCACTATAGCCATTAAGCCTTAAGGTCTTAAAGGTACCAAGCAATGCATATGATAAATTTCTCAAAAACATCCCAGCCATAACATAGTTCTTGCTGATTGCTCATTTACCCATAATGCATGCTGTCATAGCAAAGCCTGACAAATGACAGAGAAAGCTCAGGTTATTTTTTACACTGACTGCCAAGCCCCTCACCTCAGATTATTCATTTATTAGGGCAATCACTGAGGTCTGGGTACTTAATATTGTTTTTGCCAAATATGAAAATGATCTACTCGCCTATTCTTTAGTTCCTCCTAGGGCAAGCCATTTATCATCAGCCCTGGATAAATGACTGCTTCATTATAGCCATAATTTATGAGATGTTAGAACTAAAGAGCCACACCTAAAGACTTAAAGCTTTAATATGGATTAAAATAAGATAATCAATCAAGCATATACAAATTTTCTTCAGAATTATTTCTTGCTTTGAAATGGCTTCACATTTTTAGAGTGGAGGAGCTTTAAATTTCTTGTTTCCCAATGGCACCCAATGCTGGGCAAGTTTGTTTAAAAGTCTGTAAGGAAATCTAGGTTATAACCTTAGTCTGGTCAGTCTTAGACACCTCTTGGTAATCATTGCATCATTCAATAACATTGCCTTTTGTGTTTCTTATGGTGTAGGTGTAACCCAGACTGAGAATTGCTGTGAGCCTTTGGTCTAGAACAGGTACGGAAAAATGCCAAGTGATGCCAGACTCCTGCATTCTCCATAGGTACTGCCATGCCTCTCACAGCCTTCCTTGGAAGCTTCCTCCTCTGGAGATACAGAAGTGGGAGTTAAATATTATTTAAAAATACTCCCTTGATTTCTAGGGAGTTTCTCTGCCAGAAACAGTGTTTCACAGCTCAGAGTTTGGATGAGGGAAGCTTCTTCCTCTATCTAGGGAATGAAATATCCCTTCCTCCTAAATCAGCACTGCAGCTTGAAAGAAAAAAATCCTGGTTTGTCTCTTGATTGTATATTTGCTAGAACAGAGCCTGTATATTTGCTAGCACAGAGCCAATACAAATATTATTTCTTAAGCACACGCCTTGCTTGAAACACTAACTTAAACTCACTTAACCATTTAATCCTGCATCCTTTGAAGCCCTTGTTGGAAATAGGTAGTTTTGTAGATTTTTGAACAAATACCACTAAGACAACAATGGTCCCATGCGGGGCAGACCTGTGTCAGCCAGGCATGGTGCAGGCACAAAGGTCTTGGGCAGTGCTGGAGCCCCAGGGTGGGGGGGCTACAGACAAGAAAAATGGGCTATCCCAGCAACTCAACAGCAAGCCCACAGCAGCAGACAGTGCATGCTACGAGGGTCCTTTATTTTCTCATGGACCAAGAGCACAGCACACAACCCAGTATGACTAACACCACTGGTAGGTGACACAGACAAGCTGAACATCTCCTTAAAATTCAAGCCTGGATAGATGCACCCAAAGAGCCTATACTTGGAGGCATGGTTACAAATGAAAACTGAAATAAGCCAACAACAGCTTCATGCTCTCAGGATAAGTGCCTGTGACATATGTTTAATCGAAGCATGTTGTTGAGCTTATGATGAGAGGATGTACTGTAACTTCATACAAAATTTACAGTTTTAGACAATGAAGCTTCTTCAGTAATGCTAACACTGCTTTGGGTTTAATCCCAGCACCAGGCTTTGTTAGCTAAAGGACATTTTTCACCCTGGACTAAACTCCCTCTCTCGTACAATTTGGTGTCAGCATTTCAGCAGGACTACAACAATCCAAGCTCTGCAGTTCCCTTGTGTGAGAGCTGTTTATGTCTATCTGTGCAAGGAAATACTTGATACATACACAGTACAAATGCACGTATGTGAAATACATCTACATATGCATGTATGTGATTATGAACATAGACGTGTAGGAATGTATTTGTTGGCACAGGTACACGACAGGGGTTTTTTTAATGTATCTGTTAAGAAACAGCTAAAATAGAAGTTTATAGGCACAGATGACAGAAGTACTCAAACTGTAGCTGCATCCAGGACCCCCAAAAGACTGTGTCCCTAACTATTTGAGGAATTTTTGACTGGAAACTCAACATAATTTAACCATGATACAATTCTCAACTTCAAATCTTGAGATCTGGGCAAGGAAAGTTTCAGCAGGACTCGCTTGCTAGCTGACCCATAAGCAGCCTTAGGCAACACACACCTTTTCCTGCAAGGGAAGACCTGCAGATCCTGCTGGAGGTAAGAAGCAGCAGGACACTTATCCAAGGCTGGCAGATCCACAAGATACTAAGAAAAACACAGTTCCCTTATGTGAACCATTCCCCACTTACCAGACCTTCAAGCTCAACAGTGAGGAGATGTCTCATATCAACAGAGAAGGACATTGACCACCTTCTCCAGACCTGGGCATCTCTTTCCCACTGTGGTGCTGCTGGGCTGCAGGATAAGACTCCCAGCCAGGCTAAGCCAACTGCTCCTAGCCCAGGATGGCTGCATTTTCCTCAAGGAATCCAGACCTTCTCCAAGTCAAAACCCATCACGATCATCATCTCTTAAAACAAATTCTCCATCAGAGTAAGAAGTTGTGTTCCACGTTCTTCGCCAAAATAAATGTAAGATCAAGTTAGAAACCCTCCAAAATAGGGTTGGTAATGCAAATATTGACACAGCAAAGAGGAGAGAGTGCAGAAGCATGGCTGGACAGACAATCTGAATATGAAATATTTCACAAAAAAAATGTCATCTTTATTTAGTGGCTGATGAAATCAGTGACTATTTTGAAAGATTTATAGTTTTCATAGCCCAGACACTTATGCCCCCAAGTTATATAATGGGAACGCAAAGGAAAGGCAGTTTTCATAAGTTACATTTGGGATTAATGCTGGGAGCTCTCTATATGCAGGACTCCTGCTGATTTCCATGCAAGTTTTGCAGAGGCAACATTTCAGGAAGAGGTAATTAAGCAATACTCCCCCCCCCCTCACTTCTACAAAATGGTTTATACAGTTATACAAGCTAATTCTTCTTACGTGCACACTTAGTCACCACACGCTTACTTGGCAGAACCAGACATCACAGCATCCAAGGCACATTCAGAGTGTAGAATAAAATGATCATAAGAAAATAAAGGAGAAAAAAAAAGAAGAGACACTTGTTTGCCATGCTCTCAAGTGCCGCATGCAGGCCAGTGGACTTTTTGGGCCAAATCATAGAGACTGTAAGCCCATGGCCCTCCTGTTCGGGTCATCAGGAATTCTGTAACCAAAGTGACCTTCAACTGTTGTGTTGCCTTGCTGGCTTCCACACAGAGTGTTGATCTAAACTATGTTGGCAAGCCCTGCCTCTTCTCCACTCATGAAAAATAAACAGTGTGTAGAAGAAGGGCATCTAAGTGGAAAGGGTCTGCTTCTCAGTAGCTCTTTTCCTTGGGCAGTTAAACATAGCAGGCAAAAAAGGACACAAACCAGACTTTGATGGCATTTTCCCTGGTAGAAGTGACACTCATTCTCCACTACTCAACAATGAGCCAAGGTATAGGGCTAAGGAGAATTAGGACCAAATCATAAAGGCATCAGGACTTTCAAGGACATCTCCGTAATTACCGTTCCTCAGCAGGTCTATCTTTGAGCACTGGTAGCTCATGAAGGCTGCTGTGGTGTCTCCAGGTGGTCAGCATCTGTCAGCAGCTCTACTTGGACTGTGGGGGCATTATACAATATCATCTGTATCCCATCAAATTGGCTTTCAGCCCTCAGAGAGCCTTGTATCTACGCACCTGCCCTAACTCAGCAATGACAATGGTAAACCTGGGTCTGAAGCAATGATTGCACCTTCTCTAAAATTCTCAGATGTAGGCTTATTTCAATATTAATTTACGCCGCTAAAGATATCCCAGTTTATTTATATTTTTTAATGAAAACTGTTATTCTATTAAGTAGAAAAAGTTGATGTGCACCAAATAAGGAAAAACTTCCATGCAAACTGCTAAGTTACCAATTAGCTCCTTAAAGCAATTGAAAGTCAGAGAGCCCTCAATGCACAGAGGCGGTTAATTAATTAACATTAGATGTGATTAATAATGAGTCTTGTTTAATAGTAAATATCTGCCTACAATGCCTGCATGTCAGAACAAAAAGCCTTCAGAGAGCAGGCAACTATATTTACCCTGATTGTGTTTGGGATTTTAACATGTTTTGTGCAGGCTGACAAATGGCCTATTAATTATCTAATGTTGTCTGACAACAACAGCTTGATAAAGATGTATGTTTTTGAATTGCTGGATGAAAACTGCTGGAGAAGAGCCCCACAGGGGCTTTGCTGTCCTAAAACTGGGCTCCAAGCCATGACAACAGGCAAGACAAAGCCCTATCTCCTGCCACAGCCTTCGGAGATAAAATATGTCTTGGCATTAGGGACATTTTTAGAAAACTGCTTCTGCAATATCTGATTAGGAAAAGGAGGAGTATGTCTTTACTAAATTGGGGTTAAGGCATAATCAATATCATATATGGAGTGTCTGGCCTATTCTGCATAAACACAGGCACTTCATATTATTAAGGAGTCTATAATGCAGAGGAAGCATATGGCAGGACATTGCAGCTCTCTCTATTCTTTTTATTTAGAACTTTATCTTCCAACCTGTTTGACAGCTGGTCCTAAGTGGTTTCACAGTGCCAAATTATTTTTATGATTGTTTGATGTTTTATTCTCCCATTTCAGTTAATGAGATAGGATCCCACAATGGTCATAATTCAGAGCTGTCAGAACTAAAAAGCATGCTTGTGGCAAGATAGCCTGATGGTAAATAAGGCTAAAAGCTGTGGATAATAAAAACTCTCTTATCCAAGTCTCCTCTGCAATCAAAACTTGTTTTGGATCCTTCTTTCCTTTGTGCTCACTTGTACCGCGACTTTTTTTTCCTTTTGGACAGGTAAACTATCAATCTTCGGGTAACGTCACCCTTTTAATTCTGTTCAACCTTTCCTTGTAATGAAATGTGTAGGATACATAGGAACCGTTGAAATGTCTAAAGATATTGAGTGCTATATTATAATTAAAGGGCTTGAGTCCTGTTTATTTTGCCAAGGGAATAATTTGTCATATATGCTTAGAAGAAACTGTTCAGCAAATGACCTTTAAGAGTCCCAGGAAACGTTTTATATCCGGCATCCCCAAGGATTAATGAAAATTTTCAAAAAGTCCCCATTTCAAATCCTAACTTTTAGAAGGGAACTGCTGTCTCTCTTTTATTCTTACATACTTTATATGAGGAGAATGTAAAGAGAGGAAGATATAAATAAATAGATTGGGAGTTACACCACAAGACTGAGAATTAGGCCTTTGTTCTTAGCTCTGCCAAAGAGCTCCTGAATGACCTTGCCATTCCAGTGCCAAGTGCCTCAGTTTCTCCAATTAGAAAATAACTGTAAAATCCATCATTACCCATCTTCGACAAGCCTTCCACAAAAGTGTTCAAAAACATACCAGGCAATTCCGCTCTGCAGCCGAGACACTACAACACCTCTACTTGTGACCAGCGAGTTGATCAAAGCAAAAACACACAAAAAACCAAACCTAAACTCACAAAAAATGTGCAATGAATGGCTTAGGAAAACATCTCAAGCATAAAACATTTTAAGAAGCTGCAGCAATTGCACTAGTTCTTTTATATGTGGGTAAATGCAAATAGAAGTTTCTATTATTCAGAGAGAGCAACAGCAGACCTGCAACAGAAAGGAGAAGGGAGAGGCAGGCACCTTCCCCAGGGATGGTAGCAGGGAAGACAGGACTGGACAGGGCACAAACTCCTCAGGCCTTTCATTGGGAAACCTGCACCCACAGGTTAGTTACTCAGGTGAACTTGAGTCAACAACCAGAATGCATAAGAAAACTTCTAACATCCACAAAAACAAGTCCTAGTGCCCACTACTGACAGGCAGGCACCTTCAATGAGCTCTCTTCAGAATTAATAACTTATATCACACCTGTAGAGATGCATTTCTTATTTCCTACTACACTTTTTTAAAAAACAAGAAGCCATAGTAATGACCATGAAGCAACCAAAATATAAAAGCATAGCAATTACCACTGAAACCCTGAAACAAAACAAAAACCAAAAGCAGGAGAACTTTCTTCCATAGAATCAATGGCCCGGACACTGAAGGAGCGCCAGGTACATCCATCAGCAACCTGTACATTCACACCTTCTCAGCTAGGTTCAGCAGGTAACACAAGATGAGGAGATGAGCAGCTCCAGATCTGAGCAGTGGATGACCCCATATGATCTCTGGCAATAGCCAGCACCTGCTCCTTCAAAGGAAGGTGCAAAAGTTTCAGGGTGAATTCAGTTACGGAACAATACATATGACAAAGGACTTACACTCAAAGCCAGAATATGCAAGTCCATGTCCAAACAAGTCTGCTTTTTAAAAAAAAAATTATGTATTTTAAGTCAATTCTTTAGGCTTTTTTAATGTCTCATAATAAACAAGGCAATTGGATAAACTGGCTCTCAAGCATTCTACCACATGGGTCTCCCATGCAGTTTGTGTGCAGCACAGCAAATCAACACTGCTACAACTTTTACATCACCCATTTTGAAGACTTAATGTGAGGGAAAAAAAAAAAACATACAACACCATAGGAGGGTGAATAAATCCAACATAAGCAAGTTAATTCAGCAGTTGCCCTGGTAGGTTATATGCAAAGGGTGCAAATAATGTTTCCCTTTGCATCATTTGCCCTGACTACAGCCAATAATTGTTGTTGTTGTTACTGTCAGAGCAGATCCTAGGGATCCACCAAAAAGTCATGGGAGCAAGTCTGGAGGAGCAGGATGTAGGAGCAGATGAAAGTCAGCTATGCTCCTTCTGTCCATGTCAGTTCCAGATGATATTTTTACCATCTGTGTGCCAAACTGTGACCACACCAATTGCATCAGCCTCAGGAAAGGAGCAGACACAGGAGCCCAGCACTGTCTCCACCACCCTGGACGTGCTTGCACCTGAGGGGAGTGCCAGAGATAACCAGCACAGACAGCCCTGGGGCAGCATGGGGCTGGCAGGCCACCAGCAGATCCCTCCCAGCACTGGAAAGGCAGGAATATCACATTATTTTCACGTTCCTGTGGTTACAGGCTTGTCATGCTAGACAACCATCACTGCCTGGGTTTTGACATTTATCGAGGAGCAGAACCCAAAAGTCTCTTGGTTACAAGGGTTCACCCAGGCCTTGGTCCAAAGGAGCTCAAGTCAACAAGACTCTTTCCATAGATATTCCTTCTGGGCCTGCAGTGGTTTCCTTGACCGCTTTAGTCACCAGTTCATTACAAAGTGTATTGATATTGATTTGGGATGGGGGAGGGACGGGAAGAAGGAAATCTCAGTGTGGTCAGCATAACGAAATTTGATACAGCTTTGCAAAGTTCAGGTACTCCTTTTTTTAGTCACAAGGAAAGAAAATTGATGACGCCACAAGTTTAATGCTAATTGATTTATTACCTGCCTAAGCAAATCCTGGGCAATGCAATGGCAGGCTTAGACTTAAAGCAAATGATTTACAAGATAATGTTTGACTCTGGGAAAAGGTAATCAGATCCAGATACAATGGATGATAGGATAATTGAGAAGAAATAAAAGAGGATAAATTGCCATGTGCTAATGAGCTTACAGGCCCTAATGGGGAGGACATCAGTTTTAACACTCGGGTTATGAGCTAGGAGCAAGGTGGTTTGTTTTTTTTTCTTCAATGGCTAAAGATGTAGTGCCAAAACAAACCAAGATTAATGGTGTCCCACTCACTTACTTAGCCATTCTTCACACCTTCGACAGCTTCCTGCATTAAATGTATAGTTGTTTTTTAACCAGGTTTATCCAAAGCAGCTCACCTCAGTTAGAAGCCATATTACCTATTTCTAGGTTAAGGCACATCTGTTGTTTGGGGATGAATGACTTAAACCAGCATTTCTCCTCCTCTTTGCAGCACTGGCCGCCTGATGAGTTTGCAATGTCTTTGCGGGTCTCTTTAGGATCATAGGAATATTCTCAAGGCTTTATATGGTCTCACTGCACTCGGGGTTTGAAGCAGTTGCCAGAGCAATGCTGTCTCACATCATGATTCATTTTTATATCTTTCTTCTCCCTCCATCCCACATCACCACCTAGAACCAGGGACACTTTATTGGTATTTCTGATTACTGCCGTAGCCATCTAAATTTTTCAGCAGGATGGGGGTCTCTCCAGCCCTGATGTAGAAATGCACTATATGAATGGTGCTCGCCACAGAGTAATAAAAAGACAGTGCCGTGTGCTGTTATTGGTAAGGAATACAGAAATGAAGCACTTCCTTAGAGACCAAGCCCATATTCCAGTGCAAGGCTTCCAACAAATGAAGTTTAATATGATGAATTGTGGTACAGTTCCAGAATGAATACAACTCTCAAAAATGCAGCTTCGCTGATGCTTTTAAGTTATATTACATACATGTCCAATTCCCGACTTGAAAAAGAAAGATTCCTAGTTAATATGCAAAGAAGTAGCTATGGCCCTTCTGAGTTAAGATGTGGGAAGTCCTCTCAAAAACATGCACATTAGGCATGCAGACGCTAATTAATTACAAATCCTGTGCATTCCCAGTGCAGGTAGCTCAGGGTGCACCTTTCCTACAAAGAGGGAGAGGGACAGCAGGGACACAAATAGTCCCCATGGGGCCACAACCCACCAGCTGCACCAGGGAACAGCACCTTCATAAGCAGCTTCTGGGTTGTGGTCCCAAAGCAGAGAGGACACTGCCCACACCAGGAAATAAGTGCTTCAAAAGGCAACCCAGAGAGCAGCTCCAAGATCCATTCTTTAAACAAACTTGCAAGTTTTCATTGTCCCGACCCAGATTTTAACATTCATTTCAGAATTAGAAACACAGATCGTAAAAGCACGAACTGGTAAACACAATAGTTTGATGCTGTTGCTGCTCACAATCAGGGAAGGAAAACTTTTTTTTTTTAAACCAGTGAACTAAAATTGAAAGCCTGGATCATAAAAGCTCTGAACTGTAGATGTATCTGGCACTGGAAGCAAGTGTAATGGTGCCTGTCCCTCTCTAAGGAGGCACGCAGTAGCAAACTGGTTTAAGCACTTCTGCTGGAAACCAGGAACTGGCTTGTATCAGAGATCATCCCTTTCACCCACCTGTCTTATCAAGCATCCCCTGGAGCCAAGTTATTGCCACGCTGAATACAGAATGATTTAATGTCAAAGTAAACAAGACTTTCCTAGTTTCTTCCAGCAAAAAGTCTCTGGTCTAGTTGTAAAACAAAAAAGAAAAACTAAAAAGAAAATATTTATTAAATGTCTTAACATATTACAAGTCTTAACAGATTAGTATGTCCATTCAGGGAAACCAGCCTGGAGTGGCAAACTCAGAATGGTTGCAATTAGTACAAGAATTGTTCTACTTGAAGCAACTTGCCTTTTTCTGTTCAAAAGGAACACACAACGTGAGCTTGCCGTTCTGGTCTCGGGCACTTACTGTACAAGCAAACAGGATATGATAGGTGTGACTCCAGCAATTGTTTCTATTCACTCTTACAGATAAAAAAGGTTCAATATGCTGGGGGAAAAAAAAAAGTGACTGAATATTGAAGAGCTCACCTGTTTGTTCATAGGTACTGATGGTGGTTTTAATTTTATTTGCTGACATTGCAGCTCTGAGATGGATCCACAGCAGATCCAGCCCCCACTTTCACAGCCATGGGAATTTTTCCACTGACATCAGTGCAAGTGGCACAGTGACCTGTGTATTCAAAGTCTCCTCCCTCTGCTGAGCCTTCTAACACTCATCCACCAATAAAGTTAATTCTAGGCACAAAATTAATTGAAATCTTTGCTTTTTCGAGTTGCCACCCTCAAGTCTCTGGTTGCCCATCACACTGGTCTATGTGCTGATGCTCCAGCCCCTGCAAACAAAACCCTGTCCGTCATAAGATGCACTTCCTCACCGAGCAGTTGGAACATCCTCTACCACTGCTCGCACCCAGCAGATCTGAAGTATATTACAAGGAGCCCAAACTTCCCTGCATGCACACCTCGCTCGAAAATCAGGGGTGCTCCATGCCACTAGTCCCACTCCTTACAAGGGTTTGGTTTTTTCCCATTTTACCACTGTTTCCCACTGGAACTAATTCCTCAGCCTGCAACCACCATGCTGGGGTTAAGGACACACAGGTTCAGCAGGAAATCTGCATCATCTTTCTTGTCTAACAGATTATTTTTTTTTTTTTGCTGAGGCAAAATCTTCTATTTAGTCACAGCCTTCCCACCCTCCAAGTCCTCCAAAAAAATCTCTCTGCCACCCTGGCACACACAAAATACACACTCGCTACTTGATGCGTGTAAGGATGTGTTGAGAGGCTCCACCTCCCACAGCCACCACTGGGCTGTCCCCCAGCAATTGAGGGAAACATAACTGCACAGCTTCCCCTCCTGCCGACCAGGACAGCATCCTCACACACAATTACTGCAGATATCTGGAGAAAACTCTGCTACTAAAGAGCATTAAAACACCTTGGTGTCCACAGCAACGCAGCTGCCGTCCTTCCCACAGCACTGTGGCAGGAAATATTTTATTCTCCTTCAGTTGTGCAAATATTTTCAGAGCACCTTGTCTCTGGGAAGGCAGACTGACCCTGCATTTGGCACATGCAGCAGGAGGAAATAGGAAGAGGCTCACACATGGGGTCAGTGCAGCCCTGTTTGCACGCTCACCTCAATCCCAATAGCAGCAGCACCTGCCCTGGTTGTGCAGAGGTGTGGGTGAGCACACACAGGAGCCCAGGAGGAAACCCCCAGTGCCCTCAGCACACAGACTGGTTACATGGGCAAAACACACTGAGCCACATCCTAGACAGCATGGCACAGGTCCTGGGAAAGTGCCAGCTTGGGTCCCCTCTGACAGGGCTTGAACACCAAACACCAGCAGCCCAGAGGGATCCTTGGTCACCACACTGGAAGACAGCTTCAGGAACATGGAGTTATATCTCCACTTCATGAGCTTTCCCATAGGAACACGTAGTTTCTAACTCAGGTGTTCTTGAAACCCACCACTTACCTGCCTCAGTTTCCTATATGTGTAAAGGGATAATGTTTATTGCCTTATTTTATCACACTTTACCCCTTCAGACCACACACATTTCAAGGCAACAGCCACACGTTCAAAGCAACCGGTACAGTTCACCTTAATCTCACAATTACAATTAGCTTACCAGAAATGACAAAAAAGGTAATCTTAAATATCTGGGGGAGAGAGGAAAGTGTTTTTTTGAAAACAAAACAACCCAAAAAACTCATCTTGCTAGCCCTCCAGATTTAGGATTAGCTACTCAAAAAGTCATTTACAACACACAGATGTTGAAATCATCTGGGTCTGCTCTGGACTTCATAAAACAAGCATCTAAACCCCAGACACTAAACATTATTCTAAAACTTTTTTGAGGGTGGAGAGCAGAGAAAGTTTTTCATTAGAGCTGTTGGCTCCTACACCAGCGATTTCAGTTTGATGCCACTAGAAATAACTGAAGTATGACATTTTGGGAATCAGAATGGATGAAAGAATCATCAACTCAGCCTTAACCCTAGATACAGAGCCTCTGCTACTGAGCTACAGCCCCACTGCTTCTGCTTCAGTCAGCAGGTAAAGCTCAGAAAGGGGGGGAAAAAAATAAAATAATGTAGTAGCATACAGCATGGATAAGCCATACACAGATATTGGTAATTTCAAATAGGTACTTCTCAGAGGAGCTCTACTGCACACCTTTGACCTTTAACTGGAGTGCTCAAACATTGCATGTAATGATGACTACCAATGAAAGTCCTACGCTGTGCTTGGCTGCACTTTCTATATGAGTGCCAGCAGTAAGATAAATGATAAACTGGTTCACTGGAGTACTAGTGGTTTGGGGGCTATTGATTTTTGGTCCATTCTCTTTAAAAGTGAGATCTAAAAAGTTGACAGAGGGTCATTAATTTCATCATATACTTGTCGTCTCATCCATAACCAATCCAGGGGCTGAGTGCGCTTGTCACTCTCTGTTTGCACTTTATTTGTTTAGGTTTTCTTTGTGATTCTACATTTTTCCCCCCTTTATTTCAGCTTTGTTTTGTTTTTTGCTGATGTTATTTCTTTTTTTTCCTCCCTCTCCAAGTAAGCTCCTTACTTTGGACTTCCACTGCAAGTGACTCTCTGGACAAATGTATATTTGTATTATTTGTAAATTTGGTGGCTTCATTACCAAATCTGTTCTAGGAGAGGAAGTCACCTCCGTTTAGTGCTATTCATTTAAAAAGAAAGAGACCGCTATAAAATTCATCAATCTTAATTGTGCAATCTGAAGGATTCTGATTGAATAAACACTTTTCTGAAGACTTCAGGGTCTTGTTTGAAAGACACATTAAGGAAAGAGTTGGGGAATTTTTCCCTTCTGAAGTTCCATAGGCCATGACAGTGTTGTCAGGCAACAGGGAAAAGATTGACTTCAACTACACATATGACCATAATTAGTAGAGTTCCCTTTCTCATGTTGCTGATTAAGCCTTTGGTGACTCTTTGCAGTGAAATAACCAAGAAAATCTTTTACCAAGTCTTAAAAAAAATATTTCACTGTGACATCTTCACTTTAGAAGACTGAGAATATACAGATAATTATAACAACAACCAGATACAAATGTTTAAGACCAGAGGAGTATTTTATACCTCTAGCAGATAGATTTCCATAGGAAGAAGTTACTCACATACAAGAACTATAAACAAAAGGCGGTTTTTACAAACTTCAGTTGGTTAAATGTATTTCTAGGTAAAAGTGTCATCTGTCTCCCAACACCAAGTTCACCTGCGCTATCTTTTGTTGGGAACCCACAAGAAAAGTGTATGTAGAAAGTAAAAGAAAGTGTGATTAAGTACTACAGGCAATGGCAGAAAAATCCAGTATTAATAATATCACAACCTGCCAGTAAATCTCTTTTTTTATAGGTAAAGAAATACATTTCTACTTTAAAGTGTGTTTTTATATACCCTTGAGTGCCCAACTAGCTAAACTACCAAGGGAGCTCTACATGATTTAGAAGTTAATCCTTCAAATGGCTAACAATTGAATGTCTCAGCTGTTTGTAGTTTCCTACCACTGGCTAATTTCATTTTCGTTTCATGTGTTTGGTGGCAAGCTTTCATTGTTCAGAGCTCTGACACCAAGGTTGTAAATGTAGTTAATTTAGTTAAAATGAAGCTGGGAACATTCACATCATGTTCAGCTTGTTACAACTAGACCTAGTAGAAGTTGAGGAAAATATGCCTGGCGAACAAATCGGGGGAGGGGGGCAGGGAGAGAAAGGAGAGAACCCATATTTGCCAAACTCATGACCAACCTTTAAAAAAAATATTTAGAGGAGAGGAAAAGCCTAATCATATAAGCTTATGTTTTGAGGGCCAAACAAACTGGATCAGTTGAAATACTGTATCATCAACAGTTTTAACCACAGGCTGGACTGAGCCTGCCTTTTTCAGCTCCTTCCCTTGTGCCACCAGCAAAAGCTCATCAAGCCCCTCCTTCTTCCAAACTCCCTTTTGTTCGTATGACACAGTTCAGAAGGCTCCCAAGTTCTCAAAGCATATTATTTATAGCAATTGGTGCATAGCTCCTTATCACCCATGCTGGGAAACAGGCTAAGATGTTCTTCAGTGGAGTATTTTAAGCAAGGACACATCATAACCAAGTGGGACACACCTATATGGCATAAACCAGAACCCCACCCCAAAATCAAGACTCAGTACAAATTACTCTATCTGTTCAGATAGCGACCACTTCTCCCATTCACATCCCCAAATATACAATGCAATATAGATGACATAATATGAGGTTGGAAGGGACCTCAGGGATCATCTAGTCTCACCTTTCAAGATAACTAAATAAAATATATAGTTTATTTTTATTTAATTAACTGAGATATTCCAGCACCCTATCAGCCCAAGTCTTAAAACTGTCCAAGGTAGGGGAATCCAATACTTCCCTTGGGAGGTTATTTCAAGGTCTAATTATTCTCATGGTGAAAAAAAACATCTCCTGGAGTCCAATCAGAATCTCTCCAAGAGAAACTTGTACCCATTACCCCTTTTTTTCCCCCCTCCACCTGACTCCTTGCAATAAGGGAGTCTCCATCTTCTTGGTGGCTACCTTTTACACACTGATACATGGTAGTAAGGTCTCATCTTGACTGCAGTCATCTCCCATCAGCAGGATCTGCTCTCCATAGATGCTGGGTGGCAGCACCCATAAGGCTCATGCCCAGGCTACAAATGGTGCCATGCACTGAAGGCTCAGCAGCTCTGGCACTCCCTTGCTGTGGTTCCCAACTCGAGCAAGCAGCTTCTTAAAAATCCTAATTATAATCTTGATTAATAGATATTACAACACAGCTCCTGTTTGCCGATAATTATATTTGACACAGAGATACAAATCAGCAGTTTAACATGCTGGAATAGGATTCATAGGATTTCATAGGATTATGGACATATACATTTTTATTAAAGCTCTATTGGTTTCTCTTTAGCATTCATCAAATCTCTCTCTTTATACAGAGATAAATATATCTTTTTTTCAGAAAGTCATTAATTTTGGAGTTCGAGAAAAATGAAATAGACAAAGTGGGTAATTTTTCACACTTAGAACAATTTCCCTATGATATTATGATTCTTTCTTGCACTGCTCTGGGAGATTAATACAGCTGTTATTTTCTCCACTAATTGGCTTTACAGATAGCCATGGGAGATAGCACCTAATAAAGCCAAACAAGAGAGAAAAATGTTAACAGTGCTAAGCTGTCCCATAACAAGTAGGTCTATTAATTAAGCAGCAATATCCTATTAGTGATTTTTTTTTTATTTTGAAAAAAGTGTTTAAAATAAAGTAGAATACACACTACAAACTAAAACTGGATTACATGTGGTTGTTCTATTCCCTAAAACACCCCAGCTCTTCACTTAAATGGTCCCTGCATGCTGCTTGTGTGAACACAAGCCACCAGTATGAGAGAAATTCACCATGGCTGGGGTACAGAGATGTTCTCTACATGATGCCCAGAGCCCAGCTGACTCTCTGGCCTCCACACAGTAGGCACAAAGCAGCATCTGAACTTTTCTGGCATTTTATAGCACCATTTTATGATGTTGCTAAACCAGGTTGTACAAATAATTTTTCTTATCACATGAACAAGACTTTTGTCTTACTAATGGATCTCTGAGACAAGGGGTGACACAGCAGAGGCTATTTTTTCCTACATATTTTGCTACATATCGAACTATGCAGGTACATGTAAAAAGCTAACAATAGTCCCAATAACCTTCTTCCAACATAGATATTTTATTCTTCTCACCAGGACTAGACTTCACCAAGTAGCAACAGCTCTCTGGGACCTTGCAGAGAGCCTCCCACTGGAGGGGAAGTCACTCAGCCACACACCATCTGTAATTTGGCTTCTAACCCAGGCAGACCAGCCCCAGAATGGAGTCAGTAATCATCATCTTCCCAGCAATTCGCTTTTACAGACTTTTCACACAAGTACCTGGCTCCCAGGAAACTGCTCTGTCCACCTGTAATTGGAAGTGATCCTAAAAGCCATAGAAAAGTCCAATTGACACATATAATATGCAAATATGCCACTCACTCCTCTCAGTGAAATGAATTTATTGCTAATTTTAGAAGTTTTGGCTGTTCTCCAATGCAATCAGTGTTAGAGATTTGATAAATAACACACTATTTGAACCCACAGAGGTATCTATTTAGCATGAGCAAATACACCTAAAGCTCAGACGGGACACAACCACAGCATCTAAAATCTCTATCAGATCAGAGAGGGCTCTCACACCACAAGCAGCTTCACATTGAAAATAATAAAAAATAAACAGTGTCACACTATTATCACAAGCTCTTCCCTTGAATCTAGGGCATTATTTAAAAGCTGCAAAGCATGGAGAGAGTTCATGCTTGAACTCCTACTAAAACAACTCAGCAACATGTATTTGTTGTTACAGACCAACTCTCCAAAAATATGAGCCAGTTGCACCTTAATGACAACACCCAGATGTCAAATCAGAACACGGCTTCATTAGCCTCTTGGAGAGAAAAACATCTCCTACTCAGCCTCAGCCAGAACAATATAGATGTCTCTTCTCCATGCACCAACTAAGCTAACTCATGACTTCAGCAAGTATCAGAAAGAAGGCAGTTTATCTCTGCTTTGATTCATCAGCAGCTTCCTTTGGGGAGCAGATGACTTCTCAATTCCCCAGGCTGTCCTTTTCCCCATGGCAAGTCAGCTAACAATCTCATTTCACCGCTATTTTGATAAAAAAAAAATCTCATACCATTGACTGATGACACACTAAAAACCTAACCCACAAGACACCAGGCACCCACAGATATCATGGGACATTTTCCTAGGTATTTTTCCAACCTAAACCCACTATGCTTGGTAGCCAATGTGTTAAATCAGCACTTTAAAGCAGGTCTAGATTACCACTTCAGAGTGACTGCTTCCAGTATCCCTTACATCAAGGCAGGGCAGTTACACCAACACTTACACATTTAGCTGAAAACCCCGCACAAAGTCCTACACCAGATAGAATTCTTCAGCGTGGAATTTGGGAGAGACATTAAAGGAACATTTCACTTCAGGTGAGTTTCAGCCTGATGGAAGGCCAGATCCTAACCACAGCAAGTGAGCAGATGATATTTCATTTCACACCATCTCCTGCCTGGCCTTCAGATTCTCCAGCATAAACAGGTTCTCCACCATGAAAGGTACAAGTGTTGTTACAAAGAGCATCTTTGCAGGTGCTGCTTTTGAGACAAGCCATTATTTCTCCACTACAGCAGACAGGGTCTAGAGTGTCCCTCTGATATATTTTATATTTGTAAGTATTATTAATACTGTAGAGTTCAAGATGGAGCAATTTAGGTTCCCACTGCAGTAACCTCTGAGGAAGGGATTAAATTTCATAAGAATAGAGCTGTGTCTCTCTCCTTCACTCCATCATTATCTTCTTAATCAAGTTTTCCAACATTTAAACAGATCATCAGATACTACTAAAGAGAAGTGCAATTAAGCAATAAGTGAACCTGTAGCCTGATACTATTCACTCCTATCAAATGAGAAAGGCTTCGTTGTCTGTGGAGGATAGAAGAAGTCTAAGTAACCAGACCAGATGAAATAATTCAATGTTTTACCACACAATTCTTGAACTAAGTAATTATTCTATAGGTACTTTGGTATAATATTGAAAGTCAACTTAAAAAAAAAAAAAAAGGCATTGTTCACAGGCACAATTCCCACTCAGCCCACTTAGCATATTAAGAGTGTCACTCCAATGACAAAGCTTATGAAGTTTCTTTACCAAACCTGGGAATACAGCAGAGGCAGCAGAGTGGTACCCACAGAACTTTCTAGGAGGTTTTTCCCCCACCTCCTGCTCTTCTTGAGTACATGCCATGTACTAAAATCAAGCATGATTTTAGCACATCAAATTCAAACACAAATGGTCCTCTATAGTTAGAGCCACTCAGATTAAGAACTTAGATTTTATCTCACTTTAAGATTCACATTTTTTAAAAATTAATAAAATTTAGAGAAAATAAATTTGAAAAAGACATGACATTTTCTTTAAAAGTATTTAAAGAAAAAATTGAAATATTTGCCATCAAAAATTCTACACACCTATTTTGCTAAGAGCACTGGTTTCAGAGCAGCACCATAAAGCCAGTAAACAGTCTATGGCTCTGGTCACAAGAGGCCAGTTACCCTTTTAACATTGAAAGAAAAAGGGAAAGTTGGGATTTAATTTTTTCTTTTTTTACCAGATGTATAAAATATAGAAGGAGAAATTGAAAGATTGTTACTCTATTAAAGTTACAGGATTACATAACCCAAACTTGGAGGAAGTCTAAAACTTTTGTACAAGAACTTAGCTTAAGCATTTAGAGTAAATAAAATTAGCAGAGCAACCTACCTGTTTAAGAGGGCAGAGAAGGGGCTTTAACCTCCAGCCAGCACCACAGACACTGGCCAAAAGCTGGTGAGCACCCACAGCCAATTTTATACCTGTTTGGCACAGCTGAGGCTGGTGAGTTGTGGCACTTGAACACCTGCAAACTCTAGTGGCAATGAGCAGGTTGAGTCCTCACCAGACAGGGCATGCACCTCAGGCTGTACCAAAATTCAATGCTTAGGTACTTAAAACCTATATATAAAAGTTTATATTCATATAAAATATGTAAAAAAGAGCATATTTACATCACAAAAGGGGGAAAAAAAAAAAGACTCAAAGCTTAGAGAAGGACCAAAACACAGACATGCAGCCCAAACAATGCTCACAAACTGTCTTAGAAGAAGCTCGTTTTGGGAATGTAACCAACCTGTGTCTTTCTGCAGGTGGCTGTGAGCAGGTTAATTGGTATTGCTCAGAGAAGCCCTCCAGCATGACCATCCCATCCTGGGATGATCACAGCTACCTAGCAGCCTACCCGGGGAAATGGCCCCTCCATTACAGTATTGGCCAACAATCAAGGAATTGAAGACTTCTCTTATCCAAATGAGAGTGGTGCCAGCCCCTCCGCCGGTCACTCCTTCAGCTGTCAGACCTGCTAATGCTAACGCTTCACATCTCACTGGAAGTGACACTTCTGGCTGCTTCAAAGGAACAGATAATTAACTTAATTTTTTAAGCTTACAGGGAAAAGCTATTCCCATAAAGTTGAGGAAGTGAAATTCTTTTTAATATCAGGCACTTCTCTCCTTGAAACAGCACCTATTGTATTCAGTGGGACTCAGCATTTATCTCCTGGAAACAACAGGGATGATTTTGATCTCACAGAGCGTTTACACCTCTGCTCTGCCATGAGCTTCAGCAAGGTTTTTTTCTGCTGACACCAGTGGAACTGAGGAAAGCAGCAGCCCTTGTGTTTCTTCTCAGGATTTCAGCCATAACACAAACCAGTGGTAGCTGCTTTTCCAACCAGTAGGGAGCAATGATTTCCTAATTAGAAAAAATCCCACACTTTGTATTGCAAATGTATATCTAGGAAGTCAAATTGTACAAATTAATATCACAGATATTAAAATACTGGACACAGAGGCATTGTTATTATACTTAAGGCTGTACCACTGTTTCTTTTTCAGTGGTTTATAACTTGGCTTAAAATTTTATTCCTGGCTGAAAACTGGCACAAAATTTGAAAATTTGAGAAAAAACAGCAGACAATTATAAAACTATAAAAAGTAGGGAAATATTAAACATCCTTTTTACCGTAAAGATAATATTTTTATTTGGAAGATGAAAAGAATTTTTAAAAGATGTGGTATTCCAGCCAATGCTCTTTTCTGGGGAAAAAATGTTCTTCTCTGCCCTGTTTTCCCACAGGATTGCTAAAAAGCTCAACACGTTTTTAGCAGAAGGTTTTAAAGACAAAGGAGAAGATCGGGCCCAGTTTGCAAAATGGTGTGCTTTACTTTCTTGCTTTCTACAAAAGCAGCAGCATAAATATATATGTGCCCAAATAATTATTTTTATATATTGTTCATTCAACTATATGTTGATCTACACTACACAATGCTACAGAAAAGCTTTTTGGAGTCATACCAACTAAAGCTACAGAAACAAATAGAAAAAGGCCTAAAATGCAGCCTAGAACGATCAGAAGTTAAATCATATGGGAGTAATGTCATTTTATTCTTTTTCTCCAGAAAAGGGCAAGCCAAAAATTAAGTCTACTCTACCTAGATTTCAATATAACACTTGATGCACTGATACATTATTTACTAAGATGATAAAGATGGAGATTCGTGCAAAAGGATTTGTTGGCTAGGAATAGGTGGCTACAAAAGGAGAAATTGCATGTGGTAGTAGTGAATTTGGCAGGAAAAGCAGGAATCAGGCTAGTGACAGAAAAGAAAAAGGAGAACATCATCTACATTTGAGAAGAAGATGAAACTATCATTTCAGGAGAATCGGGTGATTTTGAGGAGTAGAGTGGTGAGACTGGGATGAAGTGGCATGTGCTTGGGCATGAAATGAAGAAAACCTGTCCAAAAGCTGAAGCTCCAGAGCTAGAAACATAAGAGGAGACAGGTCTCGTCCTTTGACTGATCACACCAATCCTATGCAATTAATGGTAGTTATGACCATCTTGGATGACTCCGGAGTGATATTTCCTGATGGGAAATTCACTTCACTGCACCTGGCATTGATAAGAAATGTGTCAAATAAAGCTAGACACAATTTTGGCCATTATGGTTCAAAAAGCATGAGCTGAAGCTGGAGTACAAGGAAAGACTGCCAAAGTCACCAGTGAAGGGAGAACCAAGGAAGGGCGACTAAAGAATCCTTCCTGATTCAGCTCAGCAAAACTAAAATCAAGAGTAGATACGGGTACCCTCCACTAACAGCTCAGGAGGGTAAGCACCAAAAAAGAAAATTATTTAATCTAAACAACAAGGCCGACACCAAAACAACCCAGTAAGGACCAGCCATGGAGTACCACAGCCTGGGAATCAAGAAGCTTCTAGCCATCATTTCAGTCGTGTTCTGGGTGGGTTGCTGGAGTTTTACAATACTGTTTCTACTCCAACAATATTTATTTTATGATGTTGGCTGGCTGATGCTGTTGCTCTACCACTCTAACTCATTTTTGAAAGATCATAGAGAACAGGTGAGGTGCCTGAGGACTGGAGGAAAGCCAATGTCACTCCAGTCTTCAAAAAAGGCAAGAAGGAGGACCCTGGTAATTACAGAACAGTCAGACTCACCTCCAACCCTGGAGAGGTAATTGAGCATCTCATTCTGGAGATCATGTCTCAGCACATGGAAGAAAAGAAGGTTATCAACAGCAGCCACCATGGATTCACTAAAGGGAAGTCATATCTGCCTAATCTGATAGCCCTCTACGATCATGTGACTGAATGGGTAGATGCAGGGAGAGCAGTGGATGTTGTCTACCTTGACTTCAGCAAAGCTTTTGATACTGTCTCCCATAACATCTTCATGGAAAAGCTCAGGAGGTGTGGGTTAGAAGAGCGGGCAGTGAGATGGGTTGAGAACTGGCTGAACAACAGATCTCAGAGGGTTGTGATCAGTGGTGCAGAGCCCAGCTGGTGACCTGTCAGTAGTGATGTTGCCCAGGGGTCAGTTCTGGGTCCAGTCTTATTCAGCATCTTCATCAGTGACCTGTATGAAGGGATGGAGTGTACCCTCAGCAAGTTTGCTGATGATACTAAACTGGGAGGAGTGGCTGACACACTGGAAGGCTGCGCTGCCATCCAGCAAGATCTGGACAGACTGGAGAGCTGGGCAAAGGCAAACCTAATGAAGTTCAACAAGGATAAGCGTAGAGTCCTACCCCTGGGGAGGAACAACACCATGCACCAGTACAGGTTAGGGCTAGACCCACTGGAAAGCAGCCCCATGGAGAGGGACCTTGGCATCCTGGTGGACAATAAGTTATCCATGGGACAGCAGTGTGCCCTTGTGGCCAGGAAGGCCAATGGTATCCTGGGGTGCATAAAGAAGAGTGTGGCCAGCAGGTCGAAGAAGGTTCTCCTCCCGCTCTACTCTGCCCTAGTGAGACCACATCTGGTGTACTGTGTTCAGTTCTGGTCTCCCC